>KK112133.1:419544-431218 GCA_000611955.2 Stegodyphus mimosarum
AACAATTGATAATTTGTTATGCTTTCAAAAAAGGAATTTTTGATCCATGAAACTAATTTCCATCACGAATGCTCTCCTTTCTTAACCACTGTTTATCTGTAAAAACAGTATGGTAATGTAAAAACGTTTGGTGAAGTAGAAAACGCATGGTAGTTTTTTTTTCCTTGGAAGAACTGAACAGCGTCTTTTGTAGTTGATGGCAAAACTTAAATAATTGACATGTTTACAGATAAAATACGAATTTTAAACAGCAGAAGGAATATTAATGTAACGAAGACTTCTTGTTGTGTTGTGACTTAATCTCACTTAACTGACACTAACATCGGAACAAGCTCACGAAGTTCATTGTGGCAAGCAGAGCAAGGCTGCACCTGTCGTTGGCAAGAGCCTTGAGCACCATACAGGTAGGTGGCAGCAGAACTCCGCTGAGTTCCGCCCCCAAATTTTGGTCACCCAGCGGAGGGGGGATTAACAAAGATTTGAACACGTGAAGCTAGGGCATAAAAGATAAAAGGCAAAGACAAAACATGTGAAAAAACAGATAATATAAAAACAACTAATTCCTACTTAGGTCAACAAAGAAAAAATTCATTTTAGTTATATATTATTAACATTTTTTCGCTTCTAATCTATGAAGCTGATGGTGGTCTATAATTTCTCATTCTATCCATCTCTTGTAATGCTTCATTATTGCAAGGAGCCTTTCCAGTGAGTTTCGAGCAGTCCAGTTCTTCAATTAATATTCCACCTAATGATTTCACGCTACTCAAGGCGACATATGCTAGACCTGCTGCGAAGAGTTTTCATCTTAGATAT
Source organism: Stegodyphus mimosarum (assembly GCA_000611955.2). NCBI lineage: Eukaryota > Metazoa > Arthropoda > Arachnida > Araneae > Eresidae > Stegodyphus > Stegodyphus mimosarum. The sequence goes on from KK112133.1 coordinate 420,361, forward strand.
ATTACTGCGTAAACTACAGTGCTACCTTGCATATTATGCACCGTTGTTGCCCATAATAATATTAATGGTAGCATTCTTCGTTCAGCAGTACTTTGATTTGTGCATTTACTCTTCTCAGTGCTTGTGAATGCTGAATACGTTGTCTTTCTTAGCGGGCTTCGGGTTGTTTTTAGCTTCATTTGTTTCAGTTGTTAGTGAGTTTCTACGACGCATATCTTGTAATCGTAATTTGAGTTGTTCTTGAGTTTCATTTTTTATTGATAGTGCTTGTCTTTGACGATCAGCTAATAATCCAGTTACGCGCTGCTCTTGAGACGCATCCTGTAATCTGTGATTTCGTTTATCTAAGGATTGGTGCTTTTGTTCTTTTGTTTCATTTGCAAGCTTTTCTTGGCACTTATGCTTTCTTTCTCTAATCGTCGCTTGCGTTGTGTTGTAATTTCTTTTCGCTTTCTTTTCACATTCTCCGTTTGTGAAGCAAGTGACATTTTAAAGGGTTATATTTTAAACATATATTATTATTACCTTAACATAGAAATATGTGGAGAATTTTCGCTGCATAATGGAACATTCCATCCGCTTCATCCAACACTATAAAACTAAAATTCTTTAATTCCATCCACTTTAAAAATCTTTAGAACTCGTTGTTATAAAATTAATTTTTACATCACGTGAGAATTCCTAATAAACGGTCATTATTTGTTAAGTCTTATATATTTAATAAAAACAGCATATCTTTAGTTCCGATAAACAGGAATAAATAAGTAGGAATTGACTTTAAAATGTGAACAAACTGTATTAACATCAAGTATCATCTACTACAAGTTTAAAAAAATGTATTTGAACTTGAGTGGATCCATCAAAAGTATTTTATTAACAACTGAAAATTTGAACAAGACATAGGGAGAGTGTGAGCTAATAGTAGGAATTTAAAAAATGAGGGTTGCAGTATTAGAAAGTGTTAATATTACTACTGCACGTTATTTTTTGCGATTGCCTCAAATTTTCACAAGTATCAAAACAAAATTGTTACCCGCAAGAAATTCTCATTGTAAATTTTTTTTTTACGTTAAAACCGATACCCAGGGAATTATTTCTCAGCTCTTCTCTCTCTAAGCCACTCTCAACGAAAAACTTAAACGTTTGTCAAACATGTTTCTTTTATTAAAAATTAAAGCAAACAACTCCCCCCCCAAAGCCTTAAATGGATACAAATAAAGAAATGTGTTCCGTTCTATAACTTTTAAATCTTAAGGATTATGTGAATTACCCAGATTTTACCCATGTTTCCAAAATCTCCTCTGAGATTAAAAAGAGTTAAAAGATTTTATAAGCGCATACTAACAGGCTTTTACACTTTATTTGTAAGCACTGCAAGATGCTTCAGTAAAATCAACAAAACTGTATTTGGTTTCAAAGTTGCTTACAAATAGATGCATGTCAAAACTCACAGAAGCTTATAGAAATCGATGCACTTGAAAATATTTCGTTGAAAAGTATTTTTACCTATTTGTAATTTCACACTCTTGAAGTAAAAATGTATTTAAAACTTTTGTGTTGCTGCTTATGCTCACTTGTCTAACGTATAGTCAGCCCAAGTCCACGAAATTCCTCGTGACAAGGAGCGCAGGATTACGGCTTTCATTGGCAACAGCCTTGAGCACCTTACAGGTGACAATGCGATTTGGCTCAGTTCCGCCTCTAATTTTGATGGAAAGCACCCCGGGGGGAACGGGGCTGAGGGTCTCCCACCCCTCTTCCCTTCTGCCAAACCACAAGAGAGGACTTTCGGCTCGCCGCGTATTTAGAGTGCTCCGGGATTCGAAACCAGGTCCTTCGGCACGGCAGTCAGCGAAGCTAACCACTATACCAGTTGGGCGGCTGTATTTAAAGCTATTCCTTGTCAATCTTTTGAATGCTACTCACATCAGACTACTTTGCAACACCACCTTTATTATTATTCTTGACAAATCTATAGCCGAATGGTTAAAACAAGCGATACCTGGTAGTATGAACCTAGGTTCAGATCCTGGGGAACGGACTGGCTATGTGAATGTTCTCGTGGTTTTCCCAATATGTAACGGCTCCACCAGTGCCCGAGCCATTGAAGATTGCTGAATACTGGTAGTTTGACGAACACACAGATGAAAACGCACTAAGAGCTAGTTTCCCTCAGAAAGACCTACCAGCGGCAATGCGGTAAAATCGCTGAACACTGCTAGTTCGGTCCGAGGTTCGAACTGCACGAAAGGGCTGGCTGCATGGCCTTTTTCGTGGTTTTCCATATATGTAACGTGTAGACTAGTTAATTCACCTTAGAAAGTCCTTCACGAAGCCATGACATTCTTTAGGCAAATAACCTTCGAGTACTTTGTCATAATCAAATAAACCAAACTCTCAGAAAGTCTTTCACGCAGGCTATCTGCCCCTTTAGGCAGACAGCCATAGAGTGCTTTGCAGCGTTGAAATAACCTAACTAAACCCAACGTGTAGCGAAAATACTGGACAATTTCCCTGAACACGTTACCCTCAAAGCGCCGTTCCCCAAAGGCAAATAGCCTCATTTGCCTGAAAAAACTTACAGTTTTACAAATAAGTTTCGTTGTTAGTTGCTTCAGAAAATATCGAATATATTTTGAACCCAAAGCCGTGCGTCTGCTATTTATTATTTTTCTGTAATAAGTGAATTTTTTTTTTTAAAGAATTACCTTCTAGATTGCTTTTCCCAAACATGACTGTGATCATAAATCTTTTCAAAATGTTATCTTTTCTTGTTTCTGAAGAATTAAACTGATTTTTTTACTTTATTTCACTAAATTATCTTTGTCCAAATAGTTTTTTTTCATTAATTTATATTTTTATTACATTTGTTAAATTTTTTTCTCGAGACATATAGTTTTAAAATAAAAATTTTATACCGTCATTTCCTGAACAAGTATTACTTTCAACATCATTTGTATAAGTTATACCAGTTGAACCAGACTTGATCCTAAGAAGCAGCTTCACTCGAATATGTTTAGACGTCATTTCAATGCCTTAAGTTCGAAACGTTTCCTAACAAATTGCTTTTAGGATATAATTCAATAAATATTTGTAAAATTATGTTTAATATTTAAATTTTAACGAAAATCTCGAAATCTATAGAAGTTTAAGAAACAAGCAGCATGATAAAAATATTTACATGATTCCACGATGTAGGTTCGAAAAATACTCAATGAAACTAATTATTTTAAAAACTGAACGCAATTATTTTTTAATACTTTTGAACACGAACATGAACTTGAGAATACCAAATAATTTAGAAATGCTTGTCGCTAGAGCCTGTTTAGGTCACTCCCACCAGCGGCCGAATGGTAAAGTCGCTGAGCACTGGTAGTTTGAACCTGGGATCGAGTCCTGGAGAAAGGGCTGGCTGCGTGTTTGGTTTCCGCAGTTTCCCCATGTGTAACGTGGATACGAGTCAGTTCCCTTAGAGCGTTCTCCACGAAGGCATCCCTTCACATAGGCAGTTAGCCCTCGAGTTGCTTTGCCTTAATCAATTAATTAACCTAACCTAGCTTTTAGGTCACTGAATAATGTTTCTTAATACTGTATTCATCAAGCTAGAACTGTACTTCATCGACTATAACGTTCCTTGCTACTGTACTTATGAACCAACCTATCAAATACAGCGTTCCTAGTACGGTAGTTAGACAAGAAGGATATTCTTTAAACGTACGTCAAGAATTGTTTTCTATAGCTTTTATATTTAGTCACGCTGGGGCGACTTTGCAAATAACATTTGTGAAATGCAACGTACATAAGCTAATTTTAAAAAAGAAAAACAACAGTTTGTTTGATTATTTTAAATCAACATCAAATAAAAAAAATTAAGCTTTATAATAATGCGTTTATTATTTGTACTTATAAGGTATTAGCTCCCTCGTTTCCGCATGCCTTCGTGGCGTAACTGAAAGCACGCTGGATGCATATTCGGGAGGTCAGGAGTTCCAATCCCTGCGAGGGTAGTGTGCGTTTCTTCATTTTTCTGCTTAAAATTTCTAAAAGTCTCTACAGTGGCGCCCAAACAAAAAAGTGGTGGATAATAATTCACCACCATTACGATTTTGCGATTGGGTCTCCTTCATACGCAGGCTCCTTTTAAAAGGGAAACTATATAAGGTTTTTTTCTCCCTCCTTTCCGTATGTCTTTCTGATGTAGCTGGAAGCACATTCGAAGCGTACTCGTGAGGTCCAGAGTTCGAATCTCGCCTAGGGCATTATACATTTTTCACATCTCCAGCAGCAAAAACCAAAATGATTTTGCAATACAACGTTAAAATTACTCCCACATTTTTTTCTTCACTTAAAAAACAATTGTTCTAATATTTTTGTTACAACACATAACAGTTATAGAAGGTAGTATGGGCATTAAGACCAGTTCAATGTAACTGGATATTTCTCGCTTTAAAGGCTAGCACAAATGATTTATGGCTAGCACAAAATTATTTAAAACGGAAATATCGTTAACCCTTTAATATCTAAAATAAGAATGTAGACCTAGGAGCTTTTTATACCACCTTCTACAGTAAGAAAAAGGGGCAATAATGATAAGGAAGCAAGTAAGCTAACGACATTTTTAATGAGGTCTGAGCATTTTTCTGGTATCTCAAAGTCTCTCATTATCACAACATGGTTGTTAAGCAGGTTTTCTCTTCACTCTGTATGCCGGAAATGATTATTGTCAGAATCTTTCTATTTAGGGAAGATACATTACAGAACTTAATGAAATTTAATAAGAAAAAGTCTTCAATGTTGAATATGTAGTTTTAAAATGAATAGCATCAGAGCACAATGAACTGCAAAGGGATTAATACCAGAGCCTCAAGAAATAGTCGCTATTCTCTAACAATTCCGATTTAATAGTTTTATCGATACAAGGAGAGAACAAAAGAATCCGCTCGAGAATTTTTACAAGCAAATTTTAATATTCCGAAACTGAAATAAAATGATTTTCATGAATAGCGCTCGTGAAGGAAAAATGAGTTTTAAATTCTAAAGAGAAAATATTAGCACCGGATAATTTTAAAACGATCTCGCATATTTTTGGGAATGATCTTAATGTAAGATGGTAGCGTAATTTTAATGACTGTTCGTTTTGAAGCAAAATGAATTCCTAATTTTATCGTGATAAAATTACCATTTAATAATTTTAAGTATAAAAGTTTAATAAACAGAATAATAGCGGTATTATAAAATAAGCAAATTTTAATTTCTTTCCGAAATAAATGTCATGTTTTTTCTTATTATTATTGCTGTTGAATCTTCATTGTCTATCCTATTTGTTTCTAATTTGGAAAGGAAGAAAAATCATAACTTAAAAGAATCCTAAAGTTGGTGTTTATTTTATCATTATAAAGTAGACGCTCGTTTTTACGATCTCGTAGGGACTACGAAAACAGTTCGTTAAATCGAGAGTTCGTAATTTAGAAAGGCATCGGAAATTGTTAGTATTTCACATTTTAATGTTTTCGAGACAGGTTAGTGATACTATTCCATGTTTTTATTTAAGTATTAGGAATTATTTTTAATAGTATTACTACTTAATAAATGATATCCATTCTATTAAACAAACAAGAAATATAAAATATTTGTAAAACGTACCTTTATTAAGTCATTGAGCAACAAAATAATCACTTATCTTTGTCTGTTTTAAAACAACAGATTGTACAATGCAAGACTCCATCTTCTCTATATTTGTTAGCATTTCACAATTATCACTGGCCTCAAAAAATCGTCTAAGTTCTGACAAGTATTCAGCAGCTTGTTTTAAAGTCGGTCTTGGTGTTACTTCATTTTTTACTTCTTCTTCTCTATCTGAAAGTCTCTCATTCTCGTTGATTATGCTGCTAATAATATCGTGATCCGATATTTCCTCCGTGCAGATGACATTAGAATCCACATTTAAAAAATCCTCGAATGAAAGTTCTGGCAACTGTGGATTTCTACGGCGAAGTTCATGCATGAGAACGTCATCTTCGTCGTGAGATCTTTTGTCATGAATTTCTTCAGTTACGTCTGTTTCTTTAATAAAACCTGCATGTCGAAAGGCTTTAGAAATTGTTTCATCTAAAACATCATTCCATGCACTAATTGATAAATGCATTGCACCAAGAATATCAATCTGATAAGGTTCTTCCCTTTCCAAGCCAAGGATTACTCTTTGCAAGAGCACTTTCTTATATTTTCGCTTGAAACTATTGATTATCCCCTGATCCATTGGCTGTAAAACTGCAGTTGCATTTGGTGGGAGATATTCCACACGGATTGCCTGAAGCCCAGTGACTTCCATGTGTGCAGTACAATTGTCCACGATTAGGAGAATTTGCGCTTCTCTGCTGAAAAACGGTTATCTGAATCTCTCAACCATTTTTCGTAGATGTTGCCAGTCATCCAGGCCTTATTATTAGCATAATATGCAGCAGGAATCTTCTGAACGTTTTTTAAACACCTTGGTTTCAGATATTTTCCAATAAAGAGCAGAGGCAATTTTTGTGACCCAGTCATGTTGGCTGCAATCAAAACTGTAAATCTCTCTTTAGCTTACCTCCAACACATTTATCTCCTTTGTAAGCTAATGTTCTTTCTGGCAAAATCTTAAAAAACAAAGCCGTTTCGTCCGCATTAAAAACGTCATCTACAGCGTATTCAGAAAGAAGTAATTTCAACTTTTCTTCTTTCCATTCATTTGCTGATGACGTGTCTACTGCTGCACTTTCACCACACACCTTTCCGGAAACTCAAACCATTCCGAAATTTAAATTTCTGTAACCAACCATCCGATGCTTTAATATCTTTGATGTTTAATTTGGAAGCAAAAAAGTGTGCTTGTTCTTTAAGTACATTTCCATCAATTGGAATGTTTAAGCTTCTCATCTTTCGAAACCAAACAAGCAAAGCCCTTTCCAAATTTGGGTGTTTTGATTCTCGAAAATATTTTCGAGAGGAGGGTCCACATTCATCGTTTCCGTTTTTAGCTCCAACGATAGGAGGGTCCACATTCATCGTTTCCGTTTTTAGCTCCAAAGATCTTCTCTCTTGCCTTTAAAATCGTCGATAAACTATTTTTAGGAATTCCATATTTCTGAGCAATTTGTGTCTTGCTTAATATTTTTTCGTCAACTTCTTTTAAAATCTTCTTCTTTATTTTAACCGCTAAACAAATTCGTTTCTTCATTTGCGACATAGCTCTAAGAATCTTACTTAACCCTTCTCGACTAACGAGACTTCACTGATTGAGTTGTCCAGATCAAATGACTATGACATTACAAAAAGCAACAACTCTGTTTTAGAAGCAGCCCAAACCCCTTTAACACGAATGGTCTCACCCCCACCCAACAACATCAGGCCGATGCTCTTCTGAGAACCTCCCACAACAAACAACACCATAAATTTGTCCTAATTCCCCCTTTTCTCCGCCCACTCCTTCCTTACTGTACTTCTTCGAATGTTTCGCACTTGCTGCCTCAAAATAGTTGGAGATTTTATTTGATCTTCACACTTCGTCCCAATGAAACACGCAGAAGTATGAAAACTGAGTTCGCAAAAAAGAGATTTTCCTGATTTGTAGTTCGTAAATAAGAGCGCAAAATTACATTACATCTATGGGAGTGTATTCGGGACCATTCGCTAGTTCGTCAAATTGAGAGTGTTCGTAAAAAAAAGGTTCGTAAAAACGAACGTCTACTGTACAGAAAAGAACATTTATAGATTAAGTAAAGAAAATATATCTAGATATCTAAATTAGATTTTTAAATATATCATGAATTACGTCAGGATGGTCATAAAAACTTCCTCGATATATGAAATCCTATCGTTCAACCAATCGAACACTGGTGTTGTTGTTGTTGCTTATATGTTCATTTGTGTGACAGAGCCTACGAGAAATCTCGTGTCAAGAAGCGCTAGATTACTTCTGACTTTGGCCACAGCCTTGAGCACCTAACAGGTGACAGTACGATTTGGTTCAGTTCCGCCCCCAATTCTGATGGAGAACTTCCCGGCGGGACGGGTTCGAGGGTCTCCCACCCCTCTCCCCTTCTACCAAAACACATGGGAGGACTTTCGGCTCGCCGCATATTTCAAGTGCCGCCATGCCGCACCGACACTATACATTTACAAACATCCATGCATTCTCCGGGATTCGAACCCGAGCTCACGGTAGTCGGCGACGCTAACCACTATACCGGTTGGGCGGCATCGAAAACTGGTAACGAACATTGATAGCTGAGACAATAACAACGAAACGGCATTGGCAAACTGTCTGGGTGTGAACGAATTAAATTGGTAATAAATGTGTCAAATATTAAAGTTTGAATTAAATTGATAATCGGTTATGTAGCTACTTGGATGCCTATTCACAATGCATATATAATACGTGTTCTAGAGGAATTTATTAGCTAATCAGTGAGGGTAAATACATGGTGGTCATAAAAAAATTTTTTTGATATATGAACCCCTAGCAACCTATACTCTCAACCAATCGAAAAGAAAATCTAAATACTGTTATTTAAAGTTCTGCGCTCGGATTTGTGATGATTTAAAACAATAGAGCTTTTATGGCTACGGTTTAAAGTGAATTTCAAAATCATCGAACGGCAACACTCACTTTCTTTTTTCGGCCTCCCAGATGGTATAATGGTTAGTGGAGCCGACTACGATACCGAAGAGCCCGGGTTCGAATTCCAGAGAAGGCATGATTGTAACTGCCTGTGCCTTCATAGGAAATAACGGTGGCCGCCGATTAGACGCCTCCACAATAAAATGGCCAACAGTTCCGGCCTTAGGAGTGGCTAATGTCGAAAAAAGACAAAATAATGCCCGCCGTTTGAAAGTAAACAAATAACTTTCTGTCTGCGCAAATTAATCAGCTCATTGAAAAACCATATATGTTGTTGGAATGATACATGTATGACAAAAATTGCAATCATAAAACATTTGCAAACAGGAGTACTATCAAAGACAAATGACAGCATAAGAGAAGAGATAGAAAAAATTTTTGACTAAATTCCACAGCATCTAACTGAATGCTTCTGCTCACGTCATCTAGAATGGCAGCGATTTTCATATTACCAGTTCTAGTGTTTTTAACTTCTGGAGAAAGAATAAAACACTGATTTTTCTGTTGCAGCTCATCTGAATGAAGAAGATTTTTACTATTTATTTATTTCGATATATATTCACAGCCGCTGCATTTCCAATTCATAGGGAGTCATTCTTTTTGCCATAATGCGCTTAGAAATCTTTTAAAATATAATTTCAAATACTTTAAAATCGCTCGCGAGTAGAAATATTGACTGTTACACTCTAGAAATAAATTTTTAAAACAAATATTTAGTCAGAAGAACACTTACGTGGACAGGCGCGTGGGGTGTGTCACACCCCAGATGCAATAAAATACCGACAAATTTTTTTCTGAAACACACAATCAACGGAAAAGCGATTCTGAAAGTCACTCACTACTAGAAACTCAGCTACTGAATGTAGTACAGAACATTTTCACAAGTTAGGAAAATTCCACTTTTTTGTAGACTTGGGGTATGATACACCCCACGCGCTTTCCCGCGGATTAAGTTTTTTTTTTCTTTTATTAAAAATCAATTCCCATGAATTTCTTTTTTTTTTCAGAAAATTAGAATAATTCCATTATTCTTTTAATATCGTACATTAAACATAATACTCCAAATTTTTCATTTCTTATTTCAAACGTTTTCTCTAGTATTGCCTTAAAATTCGGTCTATAAAATCTTATATCAACAAAGGGTACAGACTCATACGTCTCCCATCTTAATGATATGTTCAGTTATAAAGAAGAAAGATGTTGAACCCCAAAGAGGCTTAAAAGAGCCTGTATTTTGAGTTCAACTAATAGCTTAGTTGGGAAATCAAGAGTAAAACTTTGTAGAAAATTTGATTACTCTCTAGAGAATGCACGAATGACAAGAAAAAGAATAAACTTAGTATAAAGTAAACTTAGAATAAACCTAGACTAGTCATGTAATTCGTTTTATTCTTATTTTCCTTTTGCTACTCGAGACTGCAGTGTCTCCAGGCAAATGTGTACTACAGTGAAACTGATCAATTTTTCAAGAGTTGAACTTATATTATCTTTTAGATATGATATAAAACCCACAACAATATTTTCAAGTTTAAAAAGATTAAGTTAAATATAATAAGAAAAAATGGTTTTGATAAAAATTCGGAGTGTCACAATATTTGGTCATATGTGTCCGCAGTGTTTACTTCTGGGCATATGGCATTAAAAATAAAAGAATGGGGCATTAAAAATAAATTATATTGGAAAATTAACAGAATTTCACGCAACAATAGAAGTAACAATATAGGAATGACATAAATGAGGATAATTACTTTCAATCCACTTGAAAGTTCTTTTTCAATGTTAATTACAATTCGCTATTGTTAAAAACAGCACACTATTATATGTCGTCTCGTATGTCAAAAAAATATTATGATAACTAAAAAATTATTCTTTTAGTTTCTAGAGTCATTAGATTTATTGTTGTAGGAGATGTGAAATATGTGCAATACCCTCGCCGAGATTCGAATTCCTGACTTCTCGGTTACTCGTCAGATGTGCGTCCAATTACACCACTAAGGCACGAGGAAGAGAAGGACATAATATCTTATAAGTTCTTGGTGTATGTAATAGGTAACAAAATGTATTAACATTTTTTTGTTTTAGTAGCGTATTGTATAATTTTATTTTGAAAAGTTGACGAAATTTAACAGAACTATATCTAGTAGTTAGCATTGAAACGAAGTATACACGAAGTTTTCGTTTTTCCTGAAATCTTCCGAT
>KK112133.1:431264-493951 GCA_000611955.2 Stegodyphus mimosarum
CTCTCTGATTTAGAAATTCAATCACATAAAAACATTTAATTTAAAACTTTACTATTATCAGCTGAAAAAATGGAATTATTTTTAAAAAACTACTAAATTTTGATAGATTACATTATAAATTCTGAATACCCTTCATTTAAAAATTAATTTCTTAAGTATACCAGATTATGTAACGATCGAAATTCTACGGTGATTAGTTTAAACAGCATGCGAAGTTATGTTAATAAAATTCAATACTAAATATTAAGGCATTCTATCAGAATTTTGAAACAAATTCCTGGAGAATATTGCACTGTTATTGCAAACAACAATGTGTAAAAACTTAAAGAAAATCGGGAGTGTTGGAAAAGGCTCAGATATAATTTCTAAGTTTGTTCCAAACAACAAACTAACCAATCAAGAAATAACTGTTAAATAAAACCATCTAAAAAGACACTACTATTTTTCTTGGAGTTAGAATTTCATTTTATCTTTCTATGACTGTATATGAAAAGTACTACAAATACCCCTACGCAACTAGCTCCGTTCTGTTGGGAGCCACCTGTAAATATTCAAGGATTCAGAATCTAGCTCAAGCTCACTTCGACTCACAAATCACGAACATCGGCACATATTATACGAAGCAAAGTTGTTCTTCATCAGTGTTTGAGTAACTAAAGAAAATTTGATGGAATTAATTTCCCAAATGGCAGCAAACTCAATCTTATCTAATCGAAGATCTTTATTTTCTGAATAAATGAGGTAATTTTGTTACATTGGCAAAAGTTTCGTATTGATACTTCTCCTTCAACATCAGAAACGAAGGAATACTTATTGAACGAAGTACACATTGATCAGCTCTCTAGAGATTTGAAGCAGACTTAGAGATCTCTGAAATCTGATTAAATAGACATCAGATATTTACCATTCCATTTATCTAACCACAATGTTCCTTACTTTTACAAGAATGACATATTAACGCTATTTCACCGCAGTTAATATACAGGAAGTAACCAATGTATTAAAACTCTGCCATAGTCACAGAGATTGCCATTTTAAATTAAAGTTGTTTTCTGTTTTATGCCATTTTATATTTAATTTGTGTTCTATTTTAATCTCGAAGGTTGTTCAAAATAAAACGCAGCTAAACAGAACTTCATCAGAAGTAACACTTCCCATTAATAAATTATTTTGGTACATTTAGTTATATCACTTTCGCGGTAATTACAGCTGTTTTATTTATTTTCAAAATTTGTTTAGTGCAATTTGCGCATACAATTGCTTCTTTGACAGTATTTTTGTTGTACATTTCTTTCTATTTATTTACTAGCGGAAGTACCCGATGGCAGCTACGTTAGATTGAGAGTAATACATCTAACAACAGAGAGCACCGCTGTAATCCTTCTGTAATAATGATGCAAAACATATGATTCATAGTCATACATTTTTCAATCTGATGCAATATGGAACCCACACAAAAAATTATTTCGATAGAAAAATAAATTAATTCTCTCTTACTATATTAGCAACAATCGCACGCAGTTTTAATGAGCCTCGTCTTTCTAATCAAATGGTCGTAAGAGCTCAAATTCCATCCAATTTTTCACTTATATTCAATTGCAGTCAATTAAATGTGGCAAAACATTTATCATAAAAAGAAATCAATAACGAAAACAAACAAACAGACAGAAACACAAACATTCTTCCTTATATATATACATATATATGTATTTTGTAAAAATTTTTTAACAAATTCTACGATTTGAAAGCGAGAAGTAGCACTTTTCGAAATAAAGCATTTTTTCATCTCCAATGCATTTTTTCATCTGCTGCCACTCGAGAAAATGAATGCGAAAATTAGCGCTTTCAGAGTTTTTAATTAATATTTCGGCTGATTACAGTCGTACGAAGATGGGAATAGTCGAAATGGCTTCCCAAGTATTTCTGTAATCGGGAATAACGTATTTAATGTTTGGCAATGCTATTTTTATTTCGTCGTAAAACTTATAAATTTATTATTAACAAACGCTTGGATTTGAAAGCAAACAGTGGCAACAACTTTCGAAATAAAGCAGATTGTCATCTCCAGCTTGCGAGACTATTGTCACTCGGAAAAATGAGGGTAAAAATTATTGCTTTTCCGAGATTTTAATCCATATCTCTGATTTTAGCTACTATTTTTTTGGAAAAAAAGTGTACGTCGATCTTTTCCGGGACTCAAAAAAAAAATTGTAGAAAGTTTGGTGACGATAGCTATAGTAGTGACTGAGCTAACAAAAACACAAAAACTTTCTTCTTTATATATAGATAGAGAGATTATTCTATGCTTGTTGCTAGCTCAAAGAAAGCTTTACTGTTTTCACTATACGAATTTTAATCTCTCAAGATAAAATCTATTAACATTTCACTTGCAAAAAATATTTATTTCAACTTTCGTATGCAAACAATTCAATGCAAAATACGTACAGCTAAGTCTGCAAAGCGCAACGTCAGCTTCACAATTATAAGATTATATTTCAAGATAGTTTTGCTGATTTTGTCAAAAGAGTTATTTTTTACAACTGCAGCAAATGTTTATTTCCAGTCTGGCTACTTTTTTGGGAATAACTACCATGAGCAGACTGTGAAAACACAGTAGCATGTTGCTGCCACATTTTTGTACCTAAATACACGTATTTGTTCGCCAATCTTGTATCTTAAAAAGCTTCTCATAATTCAAAGACATTATTACATAGATCTGAACATGAACTTGGCTTTTAAATGTACTAAAATGAAACTAGAATTTATGTCTAATTTCTAAATAAATATGAAATTTTAGCTTACGACATCATTAGATTATTATACGTGGATTTACTTAAATGCTGTTTCACTTGTTTCCTTAAAATAACACAGTAAATCCTGAATTTCACCAATATAAGAAAAAAAAGATAATAGTAGAATCAAACGTCCGTTAAATCGATAATTATTGTTACGTACATTATCTAAAATAGATGTTACCCTGCTGTTATGTAGGCTGACGCCGGATTCCAAGAGAGAGGACATGAGCTGTTAAGTCGCTGATGCTAACGGAAATATAGTGCGTATATAAAAGATTTTTTCGTTTTCTCCTATTGTCTTCAATTAGTAAAGCGTTTTCGAGCCTCGGGGTGCTAGTTGAAGATGAAAAGACTTTTGTATTTGTGTATTACGTGTAAACCTAGAAAAGAAATGTGTTGTCTTTATAGGAGATTAGCTATAGCGGTAGCTTTGGAAAAAAAAGCAGCTTGACCTGGAACATGTAGCTATTTTATTATTTAATTAACTCTTGGTCTCGAAAGAAAACAAAAAAGAGACAGACTGTCTATTAGGCTTATTATTTTTTGACAGACGTTTTGTCGGAGTATGATGATGAGTAAAATACCCTAGTCGTCTTTCATGGGACCAAGTAAACAAAAATGCGCGGTGCATTATTTTAAATGGCTGCGGAGTTATAACTGGTTTGAAAAAAGCTGTACAGTTACTTATACTGACCAACTAAGTACAAGTGAGACGCCAGGAGAGGGCTAATAGTTAAGTGAGGAATTAAATAACATAGACAAGTATTGGATTTTTTCTTTTATTTAAACGGGGAGATAGAAAGATAGTAAGGAGAGAGGAGAAATTCTAGACTTGAGTTCGAGTGATTTATAAAGATCCTTTCCAACGATAATGAAATATTCCAATTTTTTATACATATTTAAGGAATGACTGAGCGATAGAGTTTCCCATCCTACACGGAAAGATTTTGTCAAATTTACAGACATTTAAGAAATAGCTGATCGGTAAAAGTTTCTGTCCAACAGTGATGAAGTATGGCAGTTTTGCATACACTTGAGAAAAGGCTGAGAGATAAAGCTATCTGACCGACGGTTATGAAGTGATGCAGATCGCTGACATTTGAAAAGAGAGAGCTTCCAGTTCTTGGCTTCTTCTTCAATGCGGCTCCTTACTGGGATGTGAAGATTGACGGCCGGTACCAAAGTTCGTCGCTACGGCGTCTTGTTCCGAAGGCCCTTTCGGAGTGTCTTCTTTCTGATTCATGAAATTCCATTAGATTCAGGCTCTGTGAAAATTTCTGACAAAATGTGCAACGATCTTGGGTGATATTCAGGTCTAAGGCGTGATATACAGAGACTGCTCATGTAAGTACTCGTCAGCTCCTCCTCACTGCAGTGATGATTATGCAAAACTAAGTGTTACTATATCAGTATGTATTAAGGAGTTTTGTTCCAAGGTAAAGTCCGTTATTTGTAAGTTTATAAGATATTTTCTCTTTCCAGCATGCCTTCGAGGTATAACGGTAGAACAGTCGGCGCGTATTCGAGAGGTCCAGGTTCGAGACCCTGCAAAGGCATTGCAAAATTTTCACATCTCCAGCTTCAAAATACCCTAATGATTCTACAACTTGCGCACGAACTAAAGATGATTGAAAATAATTAACCTCCAGTTGCTCTTAAAAAGAGCAGTATATAAGGTATTTCCTCTCTCTTTCAAGCATGCCTTCATGGCGTAACGGTAGCACACTCGGAATTCAGATCTCGCCGAGAAAGTCGTTTTGCGCACATTTACGCTTATATCTCCGGAACTAATGATCCGATTTCGATGCGGTTTGCTTCATTCGACTGCTTTTGCGTGCCCCATCATTTTAATATATAAGGATAAAGTCTGTATCTCAGTTACGGCGCAACTTCCAGTGAACCCCTCGGTGCGCTCCTTTATGAAACTTGCGCCCTAAATGAGATACAGTCATAAACCTTATATTAAAATGATGGGGCACGAAAATGGAGTCGAATGCAGCAAACCGCATCGAAATCGGACGATCGGTTCCAGGAATATTCATGTTTAAATGCGCAAAATCCAGATCTGATCGAGATGTCCAGATTCCAGCACCAGGGAAGGATTCCAGCACCTGCGCATTTTCACCCCTCCCCCCCGTTTCAAAATAACCCAATGACTTTGCAAGTTTATTCCGTAGATAGGATAACCAGTCATAAATTTCATAAAATGCCAAACAAAAACTGAGAGAAAATGCAATAGATGATTGCCCTGTACAATTTCTAAATTGTGTGGTTTTCATCTATAGGATTATATTTTATTTATAGTAATTAATATAAATTTTACGTTTTTGTCTTTTCAGAAAATCTTGGAGAACCACGAGAAGAGGCTTTGAGGATCACAGGTCTGAGCACCGGAGATTAAGAAACGCTGGTGTACCGAATGCTCTGTCTAGCTAAAAACGCTGGTACAAGTTTTACATGTGAAAACGTACATCAGAAAGTAAAGCGTGTATGAATTTATAGTGGCCTTTTCCAAAAATGAAATGCATAATCGAAATCATTCTCAGTAGAATCTTTGTTCGTTTACGTTAACAAAACAATTATATTTAACACGCTGCAAAGAAATTTGAATAATTTGTGAGTCTTCGAACCGTTTACACGCAACACTACAATTCAGTTATTATTTCCTGTCATTTTCTGTTTCAGTTTTGTTTAATTAAAAGGAAATTAGGTTATGAGAGCAAAATATTAAATACAGTCTTCCTAATATATGTTCGCTAGAGAGCATCCATGTCAAGTTCTCATACTACCCACGCCTTCCCCTCCAGTAAAATAATTTCATTGCACATTCTTAAATTTAATAATTTAATGTCTAGAATATTATTAAGCAAATATTATTACTTCGAATTTTTAATTTCTTGTGTTTCTTACATCGAGAAATTTTTAAGAAATTTTAAGTGCACGTAAACATTATTTAGAGCAAGTAAAAATTGGTAACTGTACTTTTTCGTAAAACCAAATTATTTAGAAAATGAGTTATACTCAAGCAAAAAATTATTTATAATGTAAACTCTCAGAATTAATTAAATAATCTTCTTATAAATGTTCTTCGTTGGAAATAATTACATCCACAGGTATGCAAAATGTAAAATGAACAGGTCCATTCTTATATGGATTTCTGAAATTGTTACTTATGTTAACTCTTTAAAACTGAAGCAATCCTTCATTTAGAGATACATTATGAAATAACCAAAAATAGCAAAATCCTGATAGCAAGACAAATTGAAAAGTTCTCTAAGCGCACCTTTGTTATAAAAGTCACATTGTTAATAACGGCCATTGCAAAGATCTCTTCCTTATTTACTCATTCCTGAGCTGACAAGACTATCTCATAAAGAGTAGCACGTATCGGAAAATCTCTTGTTCCCAGGAAATAATGTTTTTATTTATAAGATCATGTATCGCAATCTGAAGATGTATCGACAATGTCTGAATGTAATTCTTTTCATGGTTACCATGGAAACGCCGTAATAAACTATTTTCTTGTCAACTCTCATAAACCTCGCGTTTAATGACGTCATAGACATAGTCAGTTAATTTAAAGTTGCCTCAAACTGAGTAAAAGAAACGAAATGGAGGAGAGAAAATTAGAGAAATGTCTTCTTCGGAAATAGCTTTTCTAGTACAATTTTGAAAAACTATTCAAGAGGATAAAAACGAATTTTAAGAGTTGCTTAAGTAAATTCTAAAAAATTATATATCTTATGTCTTTTGCACTCGTATTGTTTCTTAACTAATATTTTCTGGCAATACATGTAACAAGCAAACGCATTTCCCTATATTGCTCTACATTTTCCGAAAATATGGAAGGAATATGAATATATAAATGTTTTGCAGTAAACAATTTTCACAACAGCTTATTTAAAAGCGAAATAGCGTCTGCTAACTTGAAATTTATTCTTCGTTCAAGCGCCGCGTATAAGCAAGCTGTGGATCGAAGGATAAGCTTCTGCCTTTTACAAAGAGAAATATTTTTATTCCGTGATTCAAAAACGTTTCAAGACATATGGTATTAAATTTTTTAAATGTACAATAAGCAGAAGGAAAAAAATATTATATTGACACCACATCACTTCCACCTACGGCCTATTAAGTATGTACTTTTTTGGTAACATTTAACTCAAACTTCTTTCCTAGAATTATTCTATCTCAATTAACAAACCTCGCAAGGCAAGTTGAAAATGACATCAAAAACTGTAAATTTTGGAATTAAATATCCCGGTCAATTTTTTTAGTAAAATAGTCAAACTTAATTAATAATAGTAATACTTCTAATTATATTTTTTCAGAACGAGTGTAAAGTTTTCCCAAATTAAGTATAGGAACCAAGAGACTACAATAAAAGTCAGATTTCGTTAGTTGTGAAAATTAAATTTTTTTTCTTAAATTTGGCATTGCCAAAACATTAATATTATTCTCATTTAAAACATTTCTGTAGCTGGAAGTAGATGACTATGAACAAAGATTGCGTAAATGAAGGACGGATAAGAGGCTGAATATATATATGTATGTATGTATATGTGGTGTTGGCTTTGTCAATTGTAATAAAAAAGGGAGGGGACAACTAGTGTTAAGCAATCTCAAACGCAACATTTCAACATTGTACAGTTAATCGTTTTTAAATTAATGGAGATACGTAGATACATACGTATAAACGCCCCGTAAAAAAATCCCTTTTAAATTCACTTTAAATGCATTTTAAATATCCATATTTTGTTTCACAATCTGTTTTGGAAAAGAATAGTCCTTTATTCTCTCTATGAATACAGGTGACAGGTGACGGGAACGCCTCTTGTTAAACAGAGGTTAAAAGGAATATGTCCCGGCACCCTTCCCTTTCTACATGCCACTTCTCCCTGGAGTCCCATGAGGCATCTTCGTGATTTTATTGAAGAATATTATGTAATTGTACATGGCCATAGAGGGGCGTCTTAAGAATACATTAGTTTTGATCGATAGGCGAATGATTTGTTACATCTTGGTTTGTTAGACACAAATTACAACATATACAAATACATACACTTACACTTGCATATATATAAAGACACATACAAAACACGTGTAAAACACATACAAAAGCATATATATATATAACACATATAAAACATATAAACACAATATAGAATATTAGAAATTAGATATTAGTTTGAACTCTATGGATACAGAACAAAACACAAGAACTGGACCCCCTTCCTGGGTCTGCCTTTCGGGGTGAGCGTGTCCAAGCTCCTGAGACCCCCTCATCGGCGACGCAGACCCTACAGTCCCTGCCCAGCTCCTTGCAAAGCATTGGGACAAGCAGTCCCCGCCACTGGAACTATGAGGGCCAAATCCCCGACGACAAGGTCGGTGATCTCCGATCTAGCTCCACCACAGACAGAGGAACAGACACGACAGTACCAGTACGGTCCCTGCCAAGCCTGAACCAACCTGAGAATAAACTCGGGCTCTAGTCCTGTGAAAACAACTTATATGCCCCTGTGGTTGAGACTGTAAGACTAAGTACAAATCCTAGCCAATACTTCCCAGGAATTCTCCTGAGTCAACCACCGGAGGGACTCTATGAATACATTGTGCCAGAACCGGAACCTTCGCCCCGGGGTCACCTTTCGAAGTTATGATATCCAGGTCCTGGAGCACCCCTCAATGACGGCGCCGACCCCACAGTCCCTGCCCGGCTTTATGCGTCGCTTCGGCAAGGACGAGAAACGTTGAAAACTAAATCGAAAATATGAACACTGGACACCTTTGCCTCGGGGCACCACTCCCTCGGCATCAGAAGTACTCTTGGTACCTTGCCTAACTTCGTCAGTCCCCGTCACTGGAACTATGAGGGCCAAACCCCCACCGAGAAGGCCCAAAAAACTACGTACTATATTGCTCCACCACAGCCAGAGGAACAGACACGACAGTACCAGTACGGTCCCTGCCAAGCCTGAACCAACCTGAGAATAATTGGATACTTATGTATTATCGCAAACACCTTAGCAGAAATCGCCAAATAAGAACATCATATACTTCACATTATACCAGATTCTGGTAACCACGCTCAAAATAATTATTCAGGCAACCCATGCGCATGAGAAATACTCCGTTTCAAACGTCGCCGTTTTCGTGCGCTTTTTTTTTGTATTCCAAGTTTCAACGGCTTTTATAGAAAAAATGCGATTAGGTTTTTGTCTTAAACTCGATTTCAAACTTTGTACTTTTAGAATTCGCCAATAATAGAAGGAACAGAGGTGAAATTTCTGCAGATATACATTATTTTTCTGCAAAATCGCTAAAGGAGCAATGCTTCAAATTCTTTCTTAAGGCGATTGCAACAAAATTACCGCCACAGCAAAAACAAAACCTCTGTTGTAACTATGTCTACTGATTTTCCTTTAGAATGCATATTTGAACATAGAATATGTAGGCAATATAGATTTTTTTACAATAAAAGTGATCGTTCTTTTTATTCCGTAAAATTCGCCAAACTGTGCCAAGTTGGCTCTGATAATACATAAGTACCGAAAATTCCGAATAATTCAATTTCTGCTAATTATTATCACGCCAATGTTTCTTTTAATGTCAATAATACCCATCGAGACAACACAAAAAAATACAAATACGAAAGTAATTTAAAAAATAATGCTCTCTATTTTTTCTTTCAGGTTAATTTTATTTCAGAGAATTTCTACTTACATTTTCCTATGTAACCCTCTTGTTTCAAAACAACAGTCGTGATCCAGTGTTTTCGAAGACTGTTATTCCTTGAATTTTCAACAGCATGCAGTGTACGGATTACCTAAATACTCTGGTAGATTTTGCTGGATGCCGTACTGAAATAGTGCAGTGCCATCAGGTGGCACTGAACTTGCACTTTCGTTCCCTTTTTTTTAAACTTATTACGTGTTCTGCCTTAGGCAATACACGGAAAGGAAGCGATACCCCGTCGAGGTCTTTTTAAAGGTTAGATTAGGTTAGGTTATTCAATTATGGCAAAGCACACGAGGGCTATCTGCCTAAAGGGAGGGATGCCTTCGTGGAGGATTTTCTAAGGGAAACTGGCTCGTATACACGTCACAAATGGGGAAAACCACGAAAACGCCCATGCAGCCAGCCCGTTCGCGGGATTCGAACCTCGGACCGAACTACCAGTGTGCAGCGTCTTTACCGCTCGGCCGCTGGTGAGCCGTCTTTTTAAAGGAAACTGGATTATATCAACTTACACTCGGGGAAAACCACGAAAACGCCCATGTAGCCAGCCCGTTTGCCGGGACTCGGATCGAATTACTAGTGTTCAGTTCAGAGGTTTTTACGGTTAGTTTTTACAGTTAGATATAGATAAATAAATGGTGTTTACCGTTAGATATAGATAAATAAATGTTGTTTACAGTTAGTGGTTTTTAGCATTAGTTTTTACCGCTAGTTTTTTTTTGGGGGGGTTACCGTTAGACGGCTGGTGGGCCTTCATGCTGTCTTTAGTGAATTTTTCGATACTGCGTATCGATAAAACTAGTTATTCCAACTTTTTAAGTCAAAATGTTTAATGATTTCTTAGGTTATTACTCAAAAGATTCCAATGATAAAAAAGCTCTTATTCGTGGTATGGATTTGAAAAATCTTTCTGATGTCTCAAATATAGTAAAAGCAAAATATAACGTAATCCATCTTGTATCTAATGTATTCATTAAATTATTTAAATTTAGATTTGATCTCAGTATGTTGGTCCTTAGGTTAATAGCGCGGAAAAAAAGTATTATTACATTTTGCAAAAGGTAAAAAAGCTATTAGCTTACTTTAAAATATTTTCTCTTTCCCGAATGACAAATTCTCTGCAATGAACGCTGTCTTATATCACTTATTTCATTATTTTTAAAATATTGCGCTTAGAGAAATAAAGAAAAAACACTCAATTTGTTTTTTAAAATGGGTGATTTTCCTTTCATTCAAATGGAAATCATTTTCTGTTATTGTATTCTTAAAGATCAATATATATTCTTATGAGCTCAGTTTAATTCTGCTAAAACCAAACAACAATTAAAAATGGAGAGATATAAATGAAACAGAAAACGTTCTCAAGTTACTACTTAAAAGAAGAACGCTCGGTTGCATCATACAATAGTTGGAAATTTTGTTGGGACATATTTTTCTGAAAACCGAGTAGTATAAATAAGATTTATTTATCTATATCTCTATGTAGGTATACTAATTACAAAAAAAATGCAAATTTCTCATTAATTTATCTCAAAAGTTTATTTTTCTTCAAAACCCAGTCTCATTATTTTTGAAACGATATAAGTATGCTGTTATAATATCATTCATACGTAACTATTTATATATGATATAAATATATTCAAATATAATTCTTATGAAATCTACCATGAGGATTCTATCGTCGTCCACCTTGGTCACTCTTAAATATGGGCTTATCAAAACGGTGTGCAGAAAAAATGTCACCCGGAAAAAAGGGAAACGGAAAGAAAGACCCCGGAAAGGAAAGAAAAAAATGTCACCCAGAAAAATAAGGAACGGAAAAAAAGGAACTCTAAAATCTTGCCAAATAATGTCGCCAATCCGGAGTTGGGGAAACCTGCCAAATTCTAATTTAACCGGCAGGGTTATAGCAAGCTCTCTTGAGGGAGGTTTTAAGGGTAAGACGTTGAGCTAGCTGCAGCCGAGCAAGGTCATTTGAATAGCATGTTTTAATATTGTTATCGCAAACTGTGACTAAATTTCATCTACGACGGTTTGTTATAATACTGCTTTTAACCCTCAGTTATGCGACAATGTTTCACCCCTGAACCACAGCCAAAGAACCTCTATGTAAAGAAGGAAAGGCTCCATAGACGTAATGTAAACCACTTTGTCTGCAACGCCGCTACAAAGAAAAGGGAACATTCGCCAAGGGATTTGGCGACGGAATCTCTTGGCGAGAATTTCGCCTCTGTGATATGCCGGTCCTTTGGTACCTAGCCGACATTTTCCCCCTCCGCGACGTGTATAGGAAATTAAGGAACACGTGTTAAGATGAATCGTTCTTTGACTTGTCGCGATAATTTAAACTCGGAAATGATGAAATATTAGGTGAAGTTTCACTTTCACTGGCTGTTGAACTTCCATTGTCCATATCGCTACTTGAAACCAAAGAACCTATTCTTTGTTTAAACTCTTGCTAAACGTAACGGTCGAACCTGTCTAAACCAACTTCGACATTCAGCTTCGAGCTTTGGCGCTTTTTGGCGACAGATATTTCACGCATGCGCAGTTGTTTCCCTTTTCGTTGGAAGGGAGCCACTTCTGCTTCTGCGAAGTTTTCCTTCTTAACAGTACATATTCTTTTCCACAGCTTAAGGCTGTAACTGCATGGGGTACGAGGGGAACAATCACTAATGACCATGACCCGCTGGTCAACCCTCTATTTTTACCATCGGACAGGCCAGCAGCTCGCTTATCTTCTTTCATTCATCATCATCAGATTTCCCTATGCGGCAGGTACGGTTGTTATGATAAAACTTTTATCTCCCATCTTGGCGATATTTCTAAACATCCCTTATTTTTCCCATTGCAAAAGAATGGTGACTTATTTTCAGTTTCCTAATTTTCTAGTGCCTATCTTTCCGTTCCTTATTTTCTGGGTGACATTTTTTCCTACAACCTATCAAAACGGCAGCGAAATGAAAGGCCCTTGTCTCGGAAAATAAGGAGACCTCATTCCGGCGATACAAAACACATTGCAGTAACAAATGAAATTCATGATCTGTAGTGGATCTGTCATTCATCTCTCTTGTAGTGGAAAATTAAAGGCAAGAGGAAGAGAAAAAATTCAAATTAACTCATATATAGCTAAAAAAAATATTTTGCGTCCAAAATTTACTAAAGAAATTCCATTTTTATATCCCAACAACTTTCCCAAAGACATGAAAGATCGCCAAGACAAAGCCAATAATCACACTTCCCGAAAACTGCCGGTGCATTCTTTCATGAAATAAAGGCGGCTAAGGACAGCATGTATAAAATCTTTTGCGCCCTATTCTAAGGAAGATTCCTGATCTTTCACTTATTGATTGTTGTCTTTAACCTGCTGAAACCAACTCCTAAACGCTAATTTACTATGATTGATGGACTTCGGGAAATAGTTGTAGAAGAATGCAAAGAAAAACTCCTACAACCTTTTATGAAAATCCCTTCTAAAGAAAAATGCGTGACGAAACTTACAAATCAGAAAACGAACATCAAATCATAGATTTAAATAATAAGAACTCATAAGTTAAGCTTTAACTGAATAATCCTAAAATCGTTCTAAAACTATGTTAACGTTCGTTGTAGGCTCATTATAGCAGGCCAGTAACAAATGCTCTTTTTCTCCGTACGGTTGTATTTCGGTTCCTTTTCTCACTCCTATTTCGTTACTTATCACAGGGCCTCCCAGCGGGCGAACGGTGAAGTCACTGAACACTGATAGTGCGCTCCGGGGCTCTAATCGCGGCAAACGGGTTGTCTGCCTAGGTTTTTTCATGGTTTTCCTCATGCGTAACGTGTGTGCGAGCCAGCTTCCCTTGGAAAGCCCTCCGCGAAGGCATCCCTTCAAGGCAGATAGCCCTCGTATGCTTGCCGGAATCAAATAAACCAAAACCGTTCCTCATCACACACCAAGCAGATCAGTTCCCCTGCTTTTATCAATATCATACTTGTAGCATGTATACTGCGCAATAAAAAGGGCTGGGGTATTGTTTTGGTCACTGCTGTGGGAGTGACAGTCAGGTTACCCCGAGTTGAGTGTCTGCAGGTAGCATATCTGACTCCTTATAATGATTAGGTAATGTTGAGAAGTTACGTAATTCTTGCTGCATTTGAAACTCAAACACATTTAATATAAATACGAGAAGCTCTTTACACACACACACATGTATATATATAATTCATAGATAGCATAGATAGGTATTTAAATGAATTATAGTCCTCGTAGTGTGAGGAGTCTGCTATGAATGTCTCTCTAGTTCAGAGATTAAGAGCATTGCAGGTCTCTTTAGTCGAAGAGTTGTGGAACGTTCTTTTGATGTTATTCCGATGGCGAAAATCTAGAGACTGAATTAGCCACGCGTCCTTAATTTTACAGTAGCATTTTACATCCTCTGATTCGCCACATCTGGAACGATATCAGAGAAAAAATCAGATCATTGGTTCGTCACCCCTCCTGAAATCGAGAGGCTTTGACGACAGGCGCGGTACAGAACGTTGAAATCTCCTGGCACTAGTCGTGAAGTTATGTCTGTGCGATGTCAAAAACATGTCGTGTGACACGTCGTAAAGGCTGGGAGCAGTGAATTGCAAGGACCGCACGCACAATTTACTTATCTACGTCCGTCGCAAAGGGGAAAGTTTTATGTCCCCCGTTCTACTGGGCCGATTGACGAAATTCAAATTGCGATTTTTATGTCTTGAAAGCGCGACTTAGGATATCTATTAGATTTATATGTAGCATTGTTTTTATATAAGAAGTTTGACTCAAAATCGGAATTTTTTCTGGAATGAATGGCAATTTTTTTCCATATTTCGAAATTATACCTAAATATTAAATTTTGCAAAATTTGGTGCGAAATGTACGGAGAAATTAAAAAATTTAACTTGGCAGAATTTTTTCAGTTTGCGCCAAGAATAATTCACTTGGCGAAAATTCTTAACTTATAGCAACCTATTTCCTTTCCTTTTTTTTATTGTATACGAGCGGAGAAAAGATCACGTTCATTACTTTTAAATAATTTTAACAAAGTGCGTAAACCACTTTTGGCGTTATTATTTTTTGTAAAGAATATGCCAAATTTCGAAACATACCAACATGTAAATTCAAGTACATCTTAGGACATTTTGAATAAAAAATACTAATTTTTTGCAAGTGTGCCTCGAAATACATCCACTTTAAGAAGATGTTAAAAATTTTACAGTTTGTAATACAAAATGTTTTTCGAAAAATGTATAAAAATTATTTAAAAATACAAATTTTAAAAATAAATCATAGAAAATGTACGAATTATATTTGGATTAAGCTCAATTTTCAAATTCTGAAAGAAGGAACCAAGCAACAAAAAAAAAGATATTAATAATTATATCAAATTCAATTACCATTGAGGAGCTAAAATTTTGAGAGCGAATGCTTTAAAAACCCCTCGTGCGATTTTTGCAAAAGTTGGTATTTTGGCATAATTTGAGTCGCAGAATTGAAATATGGAAAAAAATTGGAATGTCATTTCAGAAAAAGTCCGATTTTGTCTCAAAATACTTATATTAGATTACTGCTATATATAAATCTAATATATATCCTAAGTCGAGCTTTCGAGACATAAAAAACACAAAGTTGAATTTCGTCAATCAATCCAGTAAAACGGGAGTTATAGGAAATTGTCCTCCTCCTTTTTTATTTTATTTTTTTATTATTATTTGCGATGTGTAAAAATGTGTTCCAAGGGAAGTTCATACATAATTTTAACAGTTTCTTTAGTTTTGTCAAGTAATTAAATTCGAAAGCTGATATTGATGGCATCAGCGAGCTGTTGGACTTACATAGCAAAGATCTGACAATCGATGAATGCGTAAGCAAATTGCTACTGAAGAAACCGACAATTTAGACCCAAGCAAGCTTGACAGAAGTTTTAAGTTGAACTGAATAAAAGTTTATAATTTTTGAGAATGTAAAAGTCCGTATGAGGAATCTCTCTAGCTATATGGCAAGGAATTTTTTAAAAAATATTAACCTGCTGTGATGAAATTTACGAGATTACAAATATTCTTTTGTATCAAACGAGTATCTAAAATTCAGGAAACTACAGCATGGAAATAACCACGTAGCATATTTATTTTTCACGCTATTTTGCGCCGCACATTTATTTGAAAACTATTTTGTATAGGTATGAAAACTGCATTCTATATTACATACGTTTCTTCTGAGTGAGCGTTTTTTGAACCTCTGCCTTAGTTAGCTAAAATTCATGCTTATCTATTTATATGCTAAGACAACTTACGCCGATCTCGCAATGTTTTCTATACTTGAGCAAACATACACAAATCAGATTTACACACCTTTCGTCAATTCAATCTATCGCGTCAATTCGGGGTATTAATATTCATCAAATAATTCTCTAAGGCAGTATTTTGGTTATTAAAAAGGTATTTAACTATAAGATTTAAAAAAAATAAAGATGAGTTATTTTTGCTTAACATATTTAATTCATGCGATATAAACATATTTTTAATACGATCCGCATCTAACATAAGTAATAAATAAATTAGTGCTGCTTAAACATTAGTAGGCAGCAAACGTAATGCTTAATCTTTTGCTCCAGGAATTAATTGGCGCTATGACAGTAAAAAATATATTTTTCGCTATGTCTTTAATACAACTTCTCCTCGTAATTTTGATGTTTTTTATTTGCATTTTTATTCCATGTTGTTTTTCAAATGTCTAGACTATGTTGAAACAAAGAGATACACATTTTATAGCCAGAATATATAAGAAACGTTATGTGCGGAAGAAATAACTCAATTTTCCTAAACATAATCCCGTTGAAATCGTAAAAGAATCGCTGTTTCCCCCCTCCTAACAGAACAGCGATTTTTCAATGACTTTGGTGCAAAGGTAATGGATCCACTACATAAACAATTTTTACTCGTTAAAACAATAACTGTCTTGTGGTAAATTTTCTATATAACACGTGCTGTTTGCGGAGATAGAAAGTAATCCACAACTGACATTGTATTTCTTATTTAAACCGCTGTTAAACACTGTGTAGAAGTTTTTTAGATAAGATTGCTTTAAAAATATTATCTTTTCAGATTGTTTTAAAAATATTATCCTTTTCAGAGTAATAGATTTTCTCAGTCTGTTTTCTCGTGCCAGATTAGTATGTTCTACGATTTTATCATGCCTAAAAACAGTGGGTGTTAAAAAATGATTTCTGCTACAACATAGTAATGTAATGAAATGTATGAGTCTGCTGCAACCCTTCTGGCCGATAATAATCGGCCTCATAGTTAACGCAGTACACCCAACACAGATTTTAAACAAGAAAAAATTGTTAATAACAAAAAATAAAGTAACATAACTACATCAAAGTAAACATATTGCAAGGCACTCGTAAAATTACACTTTCTAATAAAAGTTCTATAAGTAACCGTTTCCAAAATGGTCGAACATCAACTGACGATCATTACGAGCATCCCACAAGCAGGGCAACTCCAGAAAGCGTTGCAAAAGGTATGAATTATCCTGAAGAATTTTTTAGTAGAAGATTTACTGTGTTTCCGGGGATGAACACGACAAACATTAATTTACTTTGTCAATGAACTGAAAACAAAATAGATTGCTGATAAACTTCAACCCAAACTGCATTGACTATGCAAGTTTTGGCATTGGTTAGCATAATATTGTTAGAAATGTTGTATTTAGTCAGATATTTTTTGTAGATTTTCCCGTGCGGTACAGTGCGTGATAAATTTTAAGAGAACGCTATGCAGGAAAACTAAAACTAAAAGAGCAGGTGCATCTGACATTGAATAAAAGTTTATATCTGCTGTTGATACTTAATTTTAATAAATGTAATTGACTACTATGTAAGCTGTAACCGTAATTCTACTGTTTTTGCTTACCAGAAATTTCGAGAACTGTCTCGCGCGACCGATTTAAAAAGCTATAAAAGCCGGAGAGAAACATCTCACCTCAGTAGCTGTTTATTAGTTGTTGTTTACTCAGCTGCGGTAATTTTTGTTAATCGGATTAGCTTTCTCTGCGCTGTGGATTGCGTTCTATTTAACGTTTTAGTCGTTTAAAGTATAACTACTGATTATATTGCGTGATACTGTGATATTATACAAATATATCGGAGGAAACGTCCAGTGTTTTTGTTATATTTCTTGTGATAAGAATAAATTTTATTAACTTTTTATCGTACTTGTGCATTCAACCTGTTACGAACCCGTACGCACGCAAGAATATTTATCCACCATTTTCTTTAGCCATCAGTGTTAACTCTCTAAAATATTTTCTACTTTCTTAATAGAAAAATAAAGCTAAAACTAAAAATTTTTAAAATATCTATGGCACTGTACCTTTTTTATATTATTTAAATAAATTAAATAATAAATTACTAGATCAGAAAAGTTAACAAAATAAGCTAACTTCTAACTTAACTTCGTCTAAGAAAGTTTATGCGGACAACTACAACACTTAATTGTTAAATTCTCAGTAAACTGGAGCTTTATTTCTATACCAAATCAATAGAAAAATTATAACTTAATTTCCGCAGATCCGCAACTCAACATCTAATACACAAACTTAGATAATTTTCTAGTTCAACGTTTACCAAATCTAACCAAGGAATAATTAAATTATATCTTACTTACCAAAATTTAATTACCCCACTTTTCATTAACTTTGGATTCTCATTCCCAATTAACAAACTCTGATAAAACTATAAGCATGTCTGAGTATTGAAAGTATTGCTAAGTAATCATTGTTTCTTTCAGTCGACCTAGTACGTAAAGCTTCTGCTTCGACTATGATTGGAACATATGATTCCTTCAAAAGTTCTACTCTTGTTTACGCCCAAATCTGATTCTTCGCGTTCCAGCTGGGCAATGTATGAACGTTGTCTTTCAGAATGAAGATCACTCAGTAAATTGCTATGTTTAAAACTCATGAACGTTTTCCCATTTTATTTTGAATGCTAAATTTATTGGCAAATTTCTAACGTTGTTATGAGATTTAGAAAATGGAAAGCTAAGAGCATATAGCAAACTTGAAAATTTAACTACATGAATTACAATTGCATATTACAGTTTACATTAAAGGTATGCTGGGATTTTAAATGACTAGCATTTTATTGCATATTTATATTGCAGGCAAATAGGAACGACCAGAAAGTATAAAACAGCAGATTCAAATCATGGAGTTAAGAAAGAAACAGCAGGACACCATGCTTCAAATCTAAAACCGGAAGACTTAGTTCCCGGGGACACTTGTCACAAGCTCTTGGGGGACAGCCACATCCTAAGTTGAATACGTAGGCAAGTGAACATGGCATTTTTAAGCATCCTGGTGATGTTGTTGGAAGTGAGAATGGACTATTCCTAATCTCGTGGATGCTTTAAAAGTCTGTCGGTTTCTAGTTAAACCGTCTATAACCAAGTCAGCATTCCAGCATAAAATAAGATGGTACTGGATGGAGACCAAAAGCAGTTACACAGCAAAACTTCAGCTGCATATCATAGCAGCGTGTAGCGTGAAGTCCAAAGCAAGCAAGAGATAAGATGGTATGGTGAGTGAGATGGCCGTGAATCTGGCTGGATTCGTTTGAAACCAATAGTGTAGCTGGAAACAGATGCAACTTCATACAAGTCAGTCATTGGTTGGTGGAAGAGACTCTTACAGAACCATACAATTTTGAATTAATGAAGGTTGAAACAGACTGGAAAAGCGAGGAAAGGACATCAAAGCAAAATTTAAAGAACGATAAATATTTACTAATTTAAGTGCAAAAGGATGGCTTAAGGTCTTTTCCTATTACTTACTTCCTATTCATTAATACTATAATTCATAAAGGAGACTGAATTTCTGTTAATTGTTTTTTGAAAATTTTCTTTGCAACTTCTGCAGTGCACACATCAACTTTATTTGCGTCTAGTTCATTGTGAAGAGCATCATTTCTGATGAACCGCTGGCATTTTGTGATTTGTCTTAACGTTGCATTTTGCATTTGCTGTAACTTTGTCAAGCAAGATTGCATAGAAAACCCCAGACGGCACAGACATATGTGAAAATGGGAAGCAAGAAGTTCTTATACACAGATATCTTATCTAAAACCCGGAGTAACGTTCTCCTCTATAGCTACTCAAATTCTTTCATCGACTATTATCACCTCTCTCATTATAGTGAGATGCTATGGGCGTGTAGCAATGTTTTCGTTATTTTTAAAATTTTTATAATGGTTTGTTGTTTTGCCGTTGGATATTCAGAAAGAATTGATGCATCAGATAGTTCGGATTTAACTCTTTATGGGTATGCTGTATTTATACATAAGTTAATTTATATTAATATTTTATTTATATTAATTTCTATTTATATTAATATATTCCATTCACATTATATCTACTTATTTTTGTATCAGAATTCTTCAGGCGTGGTAATTTCGTATTGAAAGTGTGTATGCAGTTCACATTGGACATAAGATAATACTGGATATAACAAATGTAATGCTATTTAAATGCCATTTTGTAACATTTAAATAACATGAGTAAAGTGATATTTTACAGCTAGTCCAAGTTATGATTATTTGAACGATTACTTAAAAATGAAAATTTGAGTGATTTTTTTACGTAATTTTAAATTATTTAAAATAAGTTTGTGTTAAATTAATTAAAATTAATATTTGTACAGCTAAGTAAAATCAAATTATATATTTTTTATTTCCAACGGCGGGCACTAGCCGTAATAGGCCCTGCCCACTACTAAGGCCCGAAGCGGTTGTCACTGTTATGGATTTATGGAGGCGCCTAATAGATGGTCACCGTTGACTTCTATGAAGGAACAATTTACATCCATGCCTTTTCAGGGATTCAAACCCGGGCCCTTCGATAGGGCAGTCAGGCTCACTAACCACTTTCCCATCTAGGTTGCTCAAATAAACTTTATGTTATATGATCTGACAGATATCACGGAAGCCATAAAAATTTAGAAAACAAACTGTAAAGAACGCGTTTTGGCTCTTCGTACAAATATAGATATCAACCTACATTCATTAGTCATGCTAAAGAAGAATGGTGGTTTAGCTTTCCCATCGAAAGATGCTTTGTATGTACGCAAAGAAATGCAGAAAACTATTCCATAGTCATTCAAACTGTTAAACAACCACAAAATTCGCAACTAGAATTGATTCAGTATACCTCATAGATAAAAAAGACAATCATTTCAGAAAGTTTCTGAAAGAAAGAATCGCGCCCTATTGAAATCGTGGATTATTCTATCGCAAAACTGGTGATCGAGGAAATTAACCTACAGAGATGCGAATATGGAATGAGTAGGTGCAAAAGGTGCAGAACGACCGACACAAAAGAATATACCAGCCCCGTTTACCGCCAACAACAGGAGTGCATGGCAATAACGGAACACAGCAACATCAGGAATCACTGCGCAAGTATTAGGGCCTGCTGCACAACGTGTGTGCCCTTATGTAGTATTCGGCAATGTACGCAGATACGAGGAATATTTGCAAAGCGACCACTGCTGCGATTACCATTGACTCTTCACCACAGATGTATTAAGCTGCAATGGCGAATAAAAGGCTGGCATAGACGAAGGATTGTCACGAAACTGTCTTTTTAGACCAATCTTGATTCTTTTCAGCACGTTAGTAGTATCAGCTCTGGTGGCATCTCAGTGATAGACTTCATGACCCTTGCGTTACACATCGTCATAGCTGTCCGTCATAGCTGTCCGTCATAGCTGTCCGTCATAGCTGTCCGTCATAGCTGTAGTTTAGAGTGCCACAGGGGTTTACTCTCACATCCAACTAATACTGCAGCTGATATAATCACCAACCACCGTTATATGTCTGAAGTTTTACAGCCTGTTTTCTTCTCTTATTTATAAGGCTTGCTTGCTACCAAATTTCAGCAGAACACTGCGTATGACCACAGTTCAACAATTCTTCGTTATCCTCCATGTAACACTGCTGAACTAGTCTACTGGGTCCAGTATATCGTCTATCGAACATGGACGGACAACGATTGGTAAATCAGTGGCCTGTTTGCACCAGACAAATGAATTTCGGCGATGTATACAAACAGCTTGGGAGGACATACCTCAAGCACGCATCAAAAGCCTTTTTCTTTTAATCTCCAGGCGTGTCGCA
This sequence comes from Stegodyphus mimosarum, assembly GCA_000611955.2. Lineage (NCBI taxonomy): Eukaryota > Metazoa > Arthropoda > Arachnida > Araneae > Eresidae > Stegodyphus > Stegodyphus mimosarum. The sequence continues at coordinate 452,983 of KK112133.1, forward strand.
GCAGTTTATTACCAGCCATGGTTGTATGAAACACTGATTTCTTCGTGTTACGCAACTCATATGCGATTGTTATTTTAATCAGTCCTGTACTCTACATTATTTTTTCCAGGGAAAACAACCTCTCTGTGCAGATCTAACAGTTGAGGTATAATGAACTTGATATTTTCTAGTCCATCTTCAAGTGTTCTCTGCCAGTAACCGTTACAAAATGCCAAGAAGATATAAAGTGGTGCTCTGTGCATAAATAAACCGCAGATGATTTTCAATGAACACATAAATTTCCAACTGTACACACTGATTTGTATTTCTCAGCATCACCTTCAGTTGTCAGGCAAACTATACATTAGTGAATTGTAAGCGGACCGTAAATAAGTGAGTAACACAAATGACTACTGTGAATGTGACAAGCAAAAATTACTCGGGAACTCTGCAAATATGTGGAACAACACATATGATGTACGTTAATATACCCAGTTGATATTGTTCAGTATAATGCATCAGAATAACTTTTCATATCCAAGTTAATACCGATTCCTAAAGTAAACATTCTCTGTAAACTCAGAACCATAATGCATAAAACATTGCAAAAAATTCTCATTCTGCACAGTCTTGACAGGGTCTCTTTAATAACCGCAAGTCACAAATACCCAACTTCCGAAATGACTTTACAAATTTTAATATTCTACAGAGATTTTTGGCTAGGCCTAGCGACAAGAGAATGCTCCACCAACTGAGTACAAATGCTGATAGTCATATATCAGGCGGTACAGCAACTCAGCTGGTGGTAAGTAAGTAAGTAAATGTAGCTTTTTTCTTGCCAATTATTTCCTCTCCTCTCTTGGTCTAGCATTTCGGATGGCCGGTAGAGTTGTAAGACTAATATTTGGAGTTTCAAGCAAGCATAGCTAAACAGACAAATACAAAAAGAAAACTGAAGATTCTGTTACACTCCCAGTGCTTTTTTTATTGAAATATTTATACCTTGTCCCACATATATTCATAGATTCAATTATGAATATGTCGTTGATATAACAGAAGCAGTATGACGGTACCGGTGTGTCGTACTGTATTGAAATCTGAAGTGGGAGTGAAATAACGTTAATTTTATTTTCATCACTTCTAATACAAAACATGCTAATGCATTGTTCAGCACCACTTTCTCTGTTAATAGTTAAGTCCCTCAAAACATACACATTTTAAATTCTCACGATTCTTAATATTTCTAGCTCTGAGTTCACAACTACCGATTTAAATCCTAGTGAAAGCAAGCGGAAATTCTTTTGTGATTCGCCAAAGTAGTAGGGGGTAAAATTCAGCTATTTATCCACGATTTCATTTGCGTTTCGTTTAAAGTGGCGTCGTGGGCTTTTAATCAAAGTAGTGCCTCAACTGCAGGAGGGTTTTAATCAAAGGCTGTCTCGAACAGTCTCAGGAACATTCGCCACCGACTGTAATGATACGAAGAATCTATTACTTTCCTTCCTTTTCCTAGAATTTCATTGTCATTTCAACAACTAAAAATTTCTCATTCTTTTATTCATAGAAATATTTGTATCGCGATAGAAATTTAATACTACGAATACTTATTGCTACATAATGCAGGCAAACTTCGCTCGCGAAGTTCAATAAATCAAAGGAGTTTTATCTCTGAATCAACTTTTCTATATTGTTTAAAGTAGAAGATTTCTCAAAATATTTTACAGCTGTTAAGGTAGCAAACTTTTATTTTAATTTTGACTAAACAGTTGCGAGCTCTAATTACTTGTTCTGAGATTCTATTGCTTCTGAAGCATGCATAAAATATTAATATTTATGGGTATCGAGAGCAGCGAAAACATATTCTAGCATACCTCTGCAAACATTTACTAGTGTCCAACAGCTATTCCTCCTTTCTTCTATTTCAGTTCATTTCAGTTCAGTGATTGCAAGAGCGTGAGCAAAATATTCTTTTGAATTTATTAGTCCAAAGGGGATTTTTGTCCCCGAAGAACTATTGTTTTCGTTTCGCGATTTTGCGTCGAATCACTCCGAATGTCCCTTTCACTTTTTCAAATTGTTGCCACCAATTATTATCGCCCTGTATTATATTTGAAGAAATGAAATAATGAAGTATTTGCATAAACGTATGTATGTTTCTCGCATTGTGATAAAACAACGGTACCTAGAGCCATCCAGTTTTGAATGACGTAATCATACTGGGAATATGAGCATCTGGAACCCCAAATTTGGAACCGAGCAATGGCAGCGTTGTACAGAAAAAACATTTTTATCTCCAGCGCGTGAGACTGTGCATCGGAAATTCTAAAGTTATGCTCATTTTAAAATTATTTTGCGATATTGCTTTTGAACTGAATTTTATGGTTTACGTGCGAAGAACATGATATTTAATATAACGGTAACACACAAAATGTTAGAAAAACTTCCCTTTGGACGTAATTTAAAATCTGAAACTTTCAGATTTTCTTTTGTTTTACTTTTGTTTAATTGTTATTATTATTTACATATAAAATACATCACAGATACTTACACTGCATTACTTTTAATAATAATATGTGTAAATAATTACTTCTCTTTTTACCGACGTCAGCAAAATCAAATTTTCTGTATTTTGACATAAGGACAGAAATGCTTTCGCCATCACGATCTAGATTAATATACTATTTTCCAAGAAGATTAATTTTGCTTTTAATGATACCTCTTTAAAGGAAAATTGCGTTACCCTTTGTAAATGGATACACTGTGAGTGAGCTAATCTAATTTAAGCCAGATAAATTATTAAGGGATTTAAATTGTCTTTTAAGGCATTACTTAAAATATGGTATCTATAAAAGCATATCGTCAGGGATAGACTTATTAATTCTCATCATTTCAATTCAAAAATATGTAGCAAAATCATGAAGGAGGAGAGGCCTAAAACATGCAGATTTTGTAATGGAATATGTGAGCAAAAATGGTGCATTAGTGGTAGGTAAGAGCATTTTGCTAGCCTAAATAGCAATTCCCCACGCGAATTTCGAGCAGATGTATCGTTTCACGACAGCGAAGCTCATGGATATGCATCTTGTGCGACTAAAACGAAGCAACTAATCAAATAGGCACCTAATACATTTCCAGAGCAGTTGCTCCGTTTTCGCCCACAGCCTTGTAGCAATTAAATTCAAGCGCACTGGATTATAATTTAATATTTTATTAGCAAAATTAGAAAAGCAAGCATATGAAACCCCGTACAAACGGTCACTACATAAAACTATAACTACATGGGTTTAGATCTAACGCCGGAGATTGCCAAAAACAATATATTTACATATTACGTCACGTAGTGCTCTAGTACAAGAACAAAAACAACGCTGGTAAAGAAATAAAACAGCATTAATAATTGCATCTCAGGAAGTATCACAGATGAAATGCATGTCAGCGAACATCCACCTTCGAATATTGTTCGGAGAACAACCTTAACGTCCTTGGTAATTCTGGTAAAAATATTCAACAGGACTCTGCTATGTACTCCATTTGAAGAATCGTAATGCTAGAAAGGATCAAACTACAATCATTTACCATATTCTGTAGACTCACTGAGCACAGCAGAGCATTATTCTGGTAAAAATATGCAACTCCTATGTACTCCATTTGGAGGGGTAAAATTCAGCCATTACTCTCTAATGCAAGCTGCGTTGACAATATCATAAAATCCCACTATCATTTATGAATACCCTGTTTAACTAGTGAAAAAAAATCTGAAAGGGCTGAGATTTTAACGGTTGCTCAAAAGGTTTGTTAAGGTTTTATGCTTTCGCTGAGCTCGCAGTCAAACAGTCTGCTGTGGCACTCACGCCTTTTGTCTTTCTGTTTCATTGAGCATCATTTTCCTTGTGCTTACGACACATACAGCAAAATTATAAAAATTTTAAAAGCGGGATGTTTTTAGAATTCCCGATGAAGTGTTAAGTGTAGGCATATATATTTTTTAGGCTTATTTCAGTCTTTTCTCAATTTATCACATCAATATGCAGTTTTCTTAGAAAGATAACCTGCAAAACATTTTTTAACGTTTGTATGTTAAATTTATTAATTAAACATCGTGTTCTTCGTACTTAAGCCACATGACATTCAGTTGAATATTTAAAATATTTAAAAACAGCGTATATTTAGAATTTCCGATAGACAGTCTAGAGCGCTCGATATACACAGTCCAGTCACATTAATGTGACCATCTGTCAAAAGCCAGAATAACCACCTTTCGCAGAGCGGACTGCTGCGAGACGTGCAGGAAGAGAGTCACATAGGTCCCTGAAGGTGTTCTCTGGGATGTTGAGCCATGCCGACTCTAATGCCGTGGCCAGCTGCGCTAGATTACGCGGTTGAGGATCCATGGCGCGAACAACTCGATCGAGATGGTCCCACAGATGCTCGATTGGGTTTAAGTCAGGTGAGTTTGCTGGCCAGGGGAGGACGGTAAACTCATCCTGGTGCTCTTCGAACCACGCACGTACACTGGCAGCTGTATGGCACCTCGCATTGTCCTGCTGGAAGATGCCATCATCCTGAGCAAAAACAATGTGCATGTAGGTGTGAACATGGTCCGCAAGGACAGATGCGTACTTGTATTGATCCATTGTGCCTTCCACAATGATCAGTGAACCTAGAGAATGCCAGGAAAACATTCCCCAGACCATAATGCTCCCGCCTCCAGCTTGGACCGTTCCGGCAATGGTTGCAGGGTGGTTCCTTTCAGAGGTTTCACGCCTTATACGCCAACGTCCATCTGTCCGATGGAGCATAAAACGCGATTCATCCGAAAACGCAACCTGTCGCCACTCAGTGGACGTCCAGCTGCTGTACTGGCGTGCAAATTCTAGCCTTCGCCGTCGATGAACAGCAGTCAGCATAGGTGCACGAACCAGGCGTCTGCTTCGGAGGCCCAGACGCAGCAATGTTCGCTGAATAGTACTTTGGGAGACACTTTTGGTAGCCCCTTGGTTCATTTTGGTGGTCAGTTGCTCAACGGTAGCCCGTCTATCTGCCCGAACGCATCTCCGCAACCGTCGTTCGCCTCTGTCATCTATGGCCCGTGGTGCACCACATTTGCCACGTCGCTGATTTTGGACAGTCCCATTTTGCCATGCACGGTACACTTTTACCACGGCGGCACGCGAACAGTTCACAAACTCAGCCGTTTCGGAAATGCTTCCACCCTTGGCCCGAAAGCCAATGATCATGCCCTTTTGGAAGTCGGATAAATCGCTTCGTTTCTGCATTACGCCAACGATTGAAATGTTTTCCGAAGCCCTCACACACCCTTTATATACGCTCAACTGCACTGTGCTGCCACCTGCCTTCTGTGATTGGTTATTTAACTCTGACATGGAAAGTACGTGGTGGTCACATTAATGTGACTGGACTGTGTAGTAATGTTTTAAACACTACTCGCTTTCAAATCATTGTGTTTGTAGAGTTCTGGTGTCTAACTCTTGCGTGAAATCTGGAAAATAGCGACTGCACCGAAGAAGGATTATAATTACCCTTTATTACACTCTTTAACTTATTTACAAAACATCAACTCGACGCTAACATACTACGCCTCTGCTTGGGCGGTAACTGAAACAGTAGAATCAAAACTCAAGAATTCAAGATATTAATAAGTAGTAGAATTAAACTACAGTCCTCAATCAATCCTGTATCCTACAGCGCGTAGATGAGTCTAGTGGCAGCAAGATAATAGCTGTAAAGCCACGTTTAACCTGCAATAAATGCTAAGCCGCAGCTTGCGTTACAAACACGCACAGAGTTTTCCCAGACTCTAGCTTTCCCTTCTAGAACTCGATATTTAAGCTTTTTCTCCCACTGGCAGAATTTATATTCCTTACGCGTGCTACCAAACTTAAATATTCTGGCACTGACAATTAGGGGTATGAAGGTTTATAAGAAACAGCTTAAAATTTAATTTAACTGGTTATTTAAAATAAATATAAATCCCTACAAGTTGGCTAAAAATTCATTAAAATTTTACAAAATATGAAATAAAAAATTCGAAATTCAAAATTCGGACTTCCAGCTGCACATGTTTGGGTGGACGACTACGTTATTCAAAAATTCATGATCCTAGGTATCGTAATTGTTTTCATAGTACGGAAAACATACATACGTTTATGCAGATTCTTCATTGTTTAATTTCTTTAAAAGTAACGCAAGGAGATAATATGTCGTGGCAACAGTTTGAAGAGTAATTCAGACATTTAAAGTGATACGCCGCCAAATCCGTTTTCGAACCTAATAGTCCATTCGTTCTAACACCTTTTGGGATCATAAATAACTGTAAATCCGCCGCCTAGACGCTATAATGGCTGGGAGAGCCTGACTGCGATACTAAAGGGCATGGGTTCGAATGCCGGAGAAGGCATGGATGTAAAATTGTCTGTCCCTTCATAAGAGGTAACGGTGGCCTCTTATTAGGTGCCTCCAAAATAAAACGGCCACCACGTCTGGCCTTAGTAGTGGTCAGTGCCATTATAGGTAAGTTCGCGCTATTGGAAAAAAATAATAATTGTAAATGATGGAAGTTTATTGCTGTTGATACAGTCCTCAAATCTGTTACCTGTATTTTGAATAGTAAAAGTACAGCATAAAGTAACCAAAGTGTATTTCTGCATTGTGTAATTTGCTTCTAATATGTATTTTGCTCTTTATTTAAGCCTATTGTATCCAAAACTATGTCTTATACAACTACGTATATACCATATAATCACGATATGTCTTATATAATCAATTGCGTTATTCAGATTCAATGTTGACTTGTCAAGAATAATGTACAGCATAATATGCAGCATAGAAGATAATAGTGTATTAAGTGGAGCAATGAGTTTTGCAAATGCGCCTTATGTACAGTGCAATGCATAGTGTAACTAGTACGTGTATCAATGTGTTAACATGCGATGTAACCAGAAAAATGTTTAATTACAAAATTATTTTTGGTATGTGTTCAGAGTATAGCAAAATTTCCGCATCAATGAGCTTTTAGAATAATATTATTCCATCGAAAGTAGTATGGAATGTATTGTGTCTTCAAATCTGATACCTTATAAGGTATTTCTCCCGCCTTCTTCCCATGCCTTCGTGGTGTAGTGGTCAGCACGCTCGACGCGTAACTGAGAGGTCCGTGGTTCGATTCCCCGCGAAGGCTTTGCTCATTTTTCATGTCTCCTGCTTCAAAAAAAACCTAATAACTCTACTCTGGAACCCGAACTAAAAAGGTGGTAGATGATGATTCTCCACCACCGGGATTTGTCGATTGGGTCCCCAAAATCCCAGTCGCCGTTTAGAAGGGGAAGTATATAAGGTATTTCTCCCGCCTTCTTCGCATGCCTTCGTGGTGTGGTGGTCAACACGCTCGACGCGTAAGCGAGAGGTCCATGGTTTGATTCCCGGCGAAGGCTTTGCTCATTTTTCATGTCTCCTGCTTCGAAATAACGTAATGTCTCTACAACCTATGGTATGCAGAATAAAGCGATACTTTTTCCTTGTATGGCAATGATTTGATTTCGGAGTGTAGATTGAGATAGTTGCAGAATCCGGACGAAACTCGATTAATCTATGCAAACCACCCGGGTGTCCAGATCTGCTCTCATCTGTCACCTGCTCTTGATACAAAGTGGTCCTAAAACTCTCATTTCGGAGATATAAGTATGAAAAGGATTTCATTCATGAACCAATATTTTAACGAAATTTGAAGTAACCGTAGTCCTTTTGCGGTCAAATAATATTAAACTGCATACGCTAGCTTTCATTCGAGCTCGAAGCTACGGCGTGTTAGCTAGCCTCTGCTAACCGCCATGCCAAATACGGAAATATACATTTTCAGTGTAAATACTACTGACGAATGAGTGACTTCAGACTTAATTATAACTACGTAGTTTTTAAACTGTTTATTCACATGTCTTGAACATTATTTTAGCTCCAGGTTTTATCAAAAGTATTTCGAATTTGTTAAATGACAACATGAAAATATGAATTCGCTTTTCGCAGTATATTTTTTAAGTTTAGTGCGATTCGTTATTATTGAAGGGAAAATGAACAGATATTTTTTTAAATATTACAAAAAATTATAAATGTGGCGTGCATATTTTGCCTTAACCTATTTGAGATACAGTTGAAGGAATACGCACCTATTTCTTAATCATTTCAGCATATGAAAATAAGAAGAAGCTTAGATTTAGGTTTGTTATTTTTGCTGAAATGCTAAAGCAAATAATTAAAAACATTTCATCGAAAAATGTGAATACGAAATGCATTAAATCTAACACTCATATTGAGGTGATCGAAGAATTTTTCTCCTACCGAATAAAGAGTTAAGGAAACTTTAAAAAAAAAAGAATATTTTACACGTACGCTACGAATGACATTTGCTTTCTTATCTTACTGCTATAAAGAGGAGATAAGAACAACGACATAAATACTGTAATCTTTGAATTTAATAGAAATATTTTCCTAGCTGCAGTGAAAACAAAAATGCGCTTTTACGAGAGATAAAATACGGTGTTCTCTAATCCCTTCTTCGTCATTTCTTTCATCTCATTAAATAACATGTTTACTTGTTAAGATCGGGATAACATTAAAAGCACTGAAAATATTCAATTGTTACATTGAAAGACACTGAACGTATCGCATTTTTATCCATAAATCCTTCAACTTCTTTGCTGCGAATAATAACCAGCCATTATTTAATATGCTCGTAAAGCTCAGCTTCCACACTTACTGTAAAAATTTATAAGAAGAACACTTAATAAAGCATTAAAAGTAGTGTAAAACTATCAAAATACAAATTCGTTTGATTGAAGTAAAATAAACGAATTGTTTCACAATTTCTGGTTTTCCCAAAATTTGCTCAATAAACCAGATTATCAAGCAAGACTCCTTTACAAAGTAAATCCTTTCTAAGGCTAATAGTTTTCAATTTTTAAAGCCGCCCGCTTTATATTACTTGCATTTTTTTTTTCAAGGAACCTTACTAGCAATTCCTCTCATTACAGCGTTATTCGAAAACTGTATATTTTCTAGGCGTTTAATTGCTTGAAGACATAAAATGTTTTGCACGATATCTAAGATGTAAGGCTTTTCTAACTTCTCCCCAGCTGCATAAGCGTTTTGTCGTTTTATCCACTCGAAGAGCAACTAAAAAAGATGAATAATGTAGAAACGTGTCACTAATCGTTTTCACTCGATGCTTTTGAGATCACGTCTGGTTATGCTTAAACGTATAAAAAGTTTTCAGCGGTTTATCAATGTTGTCTCTATGCTTTGAATGCAAACGACGAGACAGTTTGGAAGGTTTCCCAACAGCATCATTTCAAAGAATTTCGTGGCACACAACACATGAAGCTATTGACGTACTTCACTTCCAGAAGCTACAGTGAAATCAAGCTTTAAAAAATCTTTAGCATAATGTTTACCAAAGTCTTCTTTTTCTTCCTTGTTTCCTAAAAGGAACTTCTTGAATGAAATATTCATGTAATCACGAAAACTTTCGGTTACCCTATTTCGATAGAAATATCCATTTTGATCGTTCCCGAATCCATTTGGACGATTCTTTCTTGCTTCAAGTCTGCACAGAATCAACAACACTTTTACACAAAACTGACTGTAGAATGGATTTCAAATGGATTCAAAAGAGACTTTTTTTTCATGTCGTCTGTAGGTACACTGGAAACAGTTCTATAACTCCCATTCTACTTGGCCGATTGACGAAATTCAAATTGCGTTTTCTGCGCAGTGCACGTATGGATATATAAATGCATATATAGGTATCTCGCATAATCATATCAAAGATAAGTGAGAGAAAGTTCCCAACATATACAAACTCGGATAGTGCGTTGAAAGTTTTAGAAGCCTTTTCCAGCACTCATAGTCCTGCAGTGTTGTATAATGTATTTCTCCCGCCTTCTTCGCATGTCTTCGTGGTGCAGTGGTCAGCACGCTGGGCGCGTATTCCAGAGGTATACATAATAGGATCTATAGTATACATAATAGGATCTATAGTATACATAATAGATCTATTATGTATTTCGCGCGCTCAAAGTTTGTTCCACAGAATCCTTGCTTACCAATGAACTTAATTATTTAAAAGCAGTTGCTATTGACCGAGGATTTTCTCCCGTGATTATTGATAAAGCTGTTAAAAAGTTTTCAGATTCCCATCATTAAAGACATTCCACTGTTAGAAATAATCTTAATGACTTTGTCGTGCTTCCATTTTATCCTTCTGTTATAAGGTTGCACGGATTCTCCACAAATTCAATTTTCAGGTCAGTTTCTCCCCTATCAATAAAATTCACGGTTCGACTCTAAAAGATTATGTTTCTGACTTTAATTCTTGGGGAATTTATAGCATATCGTGTCAGTGTGGCTTGAGATATATTGGCCAAACAAAAAGAGCTTTAAAGTTTCGTATCAAGGAATATGAATCTTATGTCCGAAAGGGCGAAATTAACAAGTCTTCAACAGCGTATCATAGTTGGAAATTTAATCATAATTTTGACTTTGGATCTGCAAAATTTATCCAAAAAGCTTCTTCCGTTGGTGAATTGGATTTTCTTGAGGTTTTTCATATTCACAAAGATTTAGCATGTTTAGTGAACGATTTTAAGTCTAATCCAGTCCTTCCTAACGCTTAAAATTCTAAAACATAAAATTAATTCTTAAAATTCTATTAACATAATTCTTCATGATTATTTTTGCCGATAGATGGCTTTGCCTGGTTCTACCCTGAGGTTTCTTTCTTTTTCTAGATATTTTGTTCTCCTGAGTAGGAGGGACCTGTAGCTGCCCTCGAAATCGATTGAGTGTTTTTAGTAAATGTACGCCAAATACAAGGTTGTTTCAGCGAATTTGATTGTCACACTGGCGTGTTTCTCTTCTATTTTAATTCTAATGTTAATTACATTTGGTGATTACGAAAACGTAAAGATAAGATGCGCTGAAAATTTGTAATATTTATTAGTACTAACCCTAACTCAAACATCAAAACTTTCAATCATCAGTGGAAAGCTCGGAAAGATAGAAAATATTTTCGGGGGTAAAAAAGGGATAAAAAAATTAATAAAAAAATATAAAATTCTTGTAAGGTTTATCCTAAGTTTATTAGCGGTTATTTTAATTTTTGTATCTTTCTTATCTTAATCTACACTCACGTTTGTGAAAATTGCAACACCAAGAAGGAATCGTCATAATTGAATGCAATTTAATACACAGTTGAGTGGTAGTGGTACAAATAAATGATTAACTGTTCAAAGCAAACAAACAAGAACAAGAGATCAGAATCAGTATTTTGTGTGGCCACCACGCGCCGCAATAAGTGCTGCTACACGACGTGGCATGGAGTCAAACAAAGTTTGAATGTCTGACTGAGGAAGAGCATTCCATATCGTTTGTACGCGTACCCAAAGTTCGTCTGCAGACGCAACAGGACGAGGATCACGAGCAAGACGCCGACCAATGACATCCCACACATGTTAAATTGGCGACATATCCGGGGAACACGCAGGCCAAGGAACAAGCTGTACCTGCTGCGCTGCAAAGAAGGATTTAACAATCCGAGCAGTATGAGGGCGGGCATTGTCCTGTTGAAATACAGCGCCTGGCAAGCTTTGAAGGAAGGGAACAGCTTCGGGCTGTAGAACTTCACGGATATACCGGTTGCTGTTCAGATTGCCCACAATTCGTAGCAATTGAGATCGTCTATGATATGCTATGGCGCCCCAGACCATAACTCCGGGTGTTCGTCCACTGTGGCGTTCGATAATGCACTCCGGAAGGTGGCGTTCACCGGCATAGCGTCTGACACGAATGCGGCCATCATGGTACCACAAATTAAAGCGGGATTCGTCAGAAAACACGACATGCTGCCAATCAGCACGCCAGTCTCTATGCTGATTGGCCCATTGTAGCCGCAGGCGGCGATGGTCGTGCGTTAGGGGGATCCTGTATAAAGGAGTCCGTGCGCGCAGTCCACACTGCAGCAGACGTCTACGAATTGATGAAGCACACAATGAAACACCTGTAGCTATTGACCACAGTGCTGCCAATTGTCTAGAGGAAGCTGTACGGTCCGTCCGCGCCATGCGGACCAGGTGTCTATCATCGCGAGCTGACGTCACATTTCGGGGTCCACTCCCGGATTTCCGAGTTGTCCGACACTCGTCCGTCCACTGCTTCCAAACGCGCATCACTGTGCTGCTGTTACGCTGCACACGAGAGGCTACTGCACGATACGACAATCCAGCTTCACGAAGGCCGATGATTCTCCCTCGTTCAAACTCTGTAAGTTGTTCAAATCTCGCTCTCTTTCGTCGACGAGGCATAAGTACAGATTGAGTTAACGTTTACCACTAGCAGATAACCACCGATAACCATACACGCCTCGCTACAGCCGTCTATTTATTCGGATCCACCAGCCGTTCAGAGGGCGCTGCTCAGCATACGCATGCGCTACAGATTTGCAATTCTAATCATTTGCATATCATGCGCTACTTTGCATTTCCTGAAAATTTCAGCTCACTCGCGTAAGTCCTTCATGGTGTTGCAATTTTCACAAACGTGAGTGTAATTTCAGCTTACAATTTCCTGCCAGAATGTAAATTCAGAAACGCAGTTAATGCAAATGAGGAAGAGTACTATTTAAGTCGTGACTTCACTGACTTCGGGAGAGAGAGTCTGATTCCCTGACTAGCGCGCCTTTGCCTTCTGGCTACGTCTCTCTTAGCTATTGCTACGCTCGGCCATATCTTAGGACCTTGCTTGGCTTCGCCGATTTAATTAATACTTAGGGGATAACTAGTTAGATTCTGATAGCTTCGGCTATACCTTTTAAATAGCTTAGTTAAGCTAGTTTTAGTTTAAATTATTATTATTATTTTAAGTTCAAGTCCGAGTGGCGTCTTTGTGTAAAGTTCCAAGTAGGAACTGACTGTAAATATACTGAAAAATAAAGGGTTTTAAACCGTCCTTAAGTCTTACGCGCTCTGTTGACACACTTAAGCGATTATTCGCATGTTAGTGTTCGTGGAGTTTTAAGTTAGAACTTTAGATTTAAATAGTATTCTGAAAGCCACATTCTGAAAGCTTTCAGATTTTAAATTACGCCCATAACGTTTTGTGAGTTAACTTTATTTGTTAAATATCATGTTCTTCGCACTTATACCATAAAATTCAGTTCAACAGGGATATCGCAAAATAATTTTAAAATGAGCATGTCTTTAGAATTTCCGATAAACAGTCTCGCGCGATAGAGACAAAAATGTTTTTTTTTCGTGCAGTGTTGCCATTGCTCGCTTTGAAATCTTTCAGTTTGTTAATCAAAAATTTGTTAAAGTTTTACAAAATATGAAACAGATAATGAAACAAAATCCAGATTTGAGCTTCCAGATGCCCGTATTCGGATGGAAACGTACGTTATTCAAACTCGGATGGTTCTAGGTACCGTTGTTTTATCACAACTCGAAAAACATACATACATTCATGAAGATTCTTCATTATTTAGTTTTTTTGAATATAATGCGGAGCTCTAATTTTTAGTGGCAACAATCTGAAAAGTGAACCGACATTTACAGTGAACCAACGCAAAATGTCAAAACGAAATTAATAGCCCTTCTGAGCAAGTTGCCTCTTTGGACTAAAAATACGTAAAATATAAAATCATTTAGATAGAATTTTTATAATACGCAGCGCAGCTAGAGGTAAATAAATTATCAGCAAATGAATTTTATTTCATGCGCTGAAACATTTAACATAAAAGACATACACATCGTATGTCACAATTATGGGAACCAAAATTATGTATTACAGATATAAGGAAATACTCAGAAAAAGGAATTTTTAAAGACATGCGTGCAAGATATGTTTCACAATGTTTCAGCGAAAGCAATAATGAACAGAGCGAAAAAACTGAACTTCAAGTGATTCTTTCCAAAAAGTTACGTCAAAATTTTATTAAACCTCCGACCGAAGCCCGTTTCATACCTCAAAAGGATTGCTGAGTTATTGAGCGAGATAAAATCAAAGAAAAAGAGCTAGAAGGATTTCCGGACTAGCGTTTTAACAGCTGAGACCAGGTGCCGCTGCTGAGCCTCTTTGTTTGTTTAGGAAACGTGTTTAAACTTGTTACTGACAGGTGAAAGATTGGTGCACATATCTTGCGATTTCTGAAAAATTCGGTCGGTTTCTTTATTGAAACATATATTAAATTTCGACTTTTTATTTTCGTTTTGTTTGAAGATATGCTGCTGTGCATATTTAATAGACTTACATGGCTAGAATTTGATAACTGTGCAACTCAGAATTTTCGGTCTGTGTTATCAGTGATAGGTTTACTGCATTTGAAAAAAAGGAATATATTTTAGTTCTTAGGTTGTATTCGCCTCAATACAATATGCATGCGTAAGTGATTTTGTGGTTATCAAAAGAATAAAATATTTAATATCTGACATTTTTATAATTCTTTTATGTTTGGTTTCCCCAATCTCCATGTAGTGTTAATTAATGGCTTAAATAGTATTAACATTTGATGCTATGAATGCGAGTAATATTTTTTTAACCCTTTGACGTGCAGTAACCGCGCCTTTTCTAATATTTTTCTCCTCTTCTTTCCAACATTTTGAGTGAAAACCGATTACTGATCTTTTACCTCTAAATACTAGAAAATGACTACAGAATTATACATTTTTTAGGTCTTAGTACTTCAAATTGGATGCCTTTTAAAATTCGTTTTCAAGAAGCAAAATAACTTCCTTTTATTAATATAAACAACTTTAAATTTCAAAAGTTATTCATCGCACATCCTTATTTCTATTAGAAACAATAAAAGAATAGCAATAACTAAACTGCATATATTAAAAAACTATGTATAGTTTAAGCATTTGCTTTGTGGTCTCAGGGCGCGACCACTGAGCCACTACAGCATTGTGTCACAATGCTCACAACCTCTAGAGGCTCAGTGGGCGCGATTTGAAACCACTGCCCTTCACAATGGTGTTTGCCACTTTCCAAATAGGAATGTGTATTTTTACCCGGATATAAATAAGGGGGTTTGAAACCCCAGAGTTATTTTATTACTGAACAATACATGCACCTGCCCAGTGAAAAGCTCTTTCATTTCCAGAGAATTTTCTTTGAGTTCCACAGGCTTGCTTCCTGTGCTAGTAATGCAATTTTATAATTTTTTTTGTATGGTTTAAATATAATGTAAATATACTTTGCTCTAATTAAAAATAGAAATCTCGTAAAAGTTTTATTTTTAGAATATTTTCTAAATATTTGGGACAAATTACGAATAAAATAAATACTTTGATACGAAATATCCGTATCAAAGCCAAGAGACCGAGCCCCCCCCCCATTAACATAAAAAACCACAAATTTCATGTGCCAAACAAAAAGAGACTAAATAACGCTGGGTATATACCAGTAAAATACAAATCTCGGCGGTACATTTTGTAGGTTACAGGCGAAAACATCACGGACGGAAACGTCGCGAAGAACACAACGCAAGGCGAAAACGTCGTAGTACAAAACATCGTGGGAGAAAATAAAGCAAAGAGAAAACATCGCAATTCTACAACGTCGGGGTACAAAATATCGTGGTCGAAAATAAATCACTTCGAAATCTTCGCAGTTTAAAAACATCGTCCTCGAAAATATCGTGGTAAAATATAAAGTTCCTACAAATCATCGCATGCCGATAACATCGCACACATGCGTTTTTGTAAACAAGTGAAAATGGATAGTCGCATAATGATTTGTGAGCGTAAGATAGGAAGAAGGATAATTTTTAATTTTATATATTTTATTAACTAATATTATTTTAAGAAAAAGAACAAGAAATTTAAACAAAACAAGAAATAATTTTCACTATAAGAGTATCGGATTAACAAAATGACGAAAATAATCTCATAATTAGGATTTTTTTTATAGATAACTTCATGCAGTTACTTATTTTCCTTTTCCGATTCTTTTTTAGATTATACTTTTCACGAAAAATTACCAGTAAAACTTTATAAAGAATAATTTATTAATGACCTTTGTTTGTAAACTATGTCAGTTTAAAATTTCATTAAATGCTATAAGTTGCATTAATTTTCTATGCTTAAGTTCCCATTTTACATTTTCAACAAATACTTATTAGTTAATAAAAATATGAAAATAAAAATTATCTTTCTTTTCATCTTGCGCTCATAAATCATTCTGCGAGCATCCTTTTGCAATTATCAAAGCCTGAAAAACGCATGTCTGCGATGTTATCGGCATGCGATGGTTTGTAGGTATTTTATTTTTTACCACGATATTTTCGAAGACGATGTTTTTTAAACTGCGAAGTTTTTGAACCGCTTTATTTTCGACGACGGTATTTTGTACCACGATGCTTTAGAACTGCGATACTTTCTCGTTGCTTTATTTTCTCCGATGATGTTTTGTTTAACGACGTTTTCGCTTTGCGTTGTTTTCTCCGCGACATTTTCCCCGCGATGTTTTCGGCGGCTACCATTTTGTAGCACAAGGAAGAAACCTCATACAAAATACATGTGCGAAACTTGCAATGTGGGTCTAATGCATGTACCAAAAAACAAAACATGCTTTGGCCAAAAAAAAATTGTTCTTTGACTTTAAAAAAAACGCTTCAGTTTTTTTTTAATCCTTACTTTACTGAGTTTTTTTTTCGTTTATCCGGACGTCCTTGTTATGTAGGTTTTTATGTTTTCACTGCTATAGAAAAATTGCATTATTTTATTTTTTAATTTTTTCTGACGATTTTCTTTGTAAAATAATGTGAAAAATTTATATATAATGCAATTTTTAAATCCAGTTTTTTTAATTCGCGAATTGCGTCATTTATTGGAAGTGCGCATGAAAAATTTTTCCCCTACTATCTCAATAAATTTCAAAGTCCTAGACGCGCGCTGGTTTCACAGTGCGACCACCACCACCCACAGATCAATGGGCAGGAGTAGATTTTTTATAATTCATATATTATTTGTCTCTAGGATCATATTCTTGAATTTCTAGAGTTTTTTAGTTAAAAAATTATAAAAATAATCTCGCGCTCTTCAAAGGGTCAAATGTTATCCTTTTTCGAAACTTATTCACAAAACCTTAGTATAGATAGGTTTGGGGAAATAGTTTAGGAGGAGCACATTTTAATTATTACATCTATTACCGGCAAAGTATGAAATCGGCATCCTATAGAATACGTAGGCATTTTATAGAATGTTGAAAACTGGTCGGCAATGTATCAAATGATTAAACATTTCACACATTGTCCAGGCATTCTATACAGTGCCAAATGACAAACCGAAAAAGTATGAAATACAGCTCTGTTTCGTTTCAAATAACCGAAACTATTTACCGGAAACTAATAAGTTAATAGAAAAAAAGCCAAAATGAGTACAAAGTAGGAACCACAAGACTATTGGTTGCTGCATCATTATGATGCAGCACATTTGTTTGTGGGAAACAAATTTTTACTTTTTTGTTTTTTACTGTTGTAAAAAATTTACGAACGGGTTTTACTTTTGTTTCTGCGAAACAAATTTTTACTTTTGTTTTTACCATTGTAAAAAATTTGAAAAAGGATTTTACTTTTGTTTGTGGGAAACAAAAGTAAACTCATTTATCCTCTTAAAGAAGGTTTCAGTTTTATTCCGTATTATGTCATGGACATTGAATTATTTCATGTACTTCATGAAACTCATTTTGCAATTTGGCACGCAGGACGAGATAGAATGTTGAAAGAACTTTCAACCAAATCCAAGAACTGTACATCCACCTTCGTGATACCTGGCAGAAAAAATGAGAAGCTATTAAAAACTGAACTGTTGTAAAACCTATGATTTTTTTTTAATTTAATTCTGATTGTCAAGTGGATCTCTTAGTGATTTCCAGTTTCAGTCAGTAGAGAATATAAATTTATTATGGTGTACCTAGATAATCTCACTACGTTATGCAATTGAATAAAAATGTTTTATTGGCAAACTTTCGTTATTTTTTTAAAATACATATTTGTGTATTTGAAGAACGAACGTTCTTTAAATAATGACCTTATCAATAACATTTTTCCTACTTTCCCTAAAGAGTATTTGTCATTCAATTTAATGCCCAGATATTATATACACTCACTCCCAAACATTAAGCACGGAGCGCAAATGCTAATTTCTGGAAGCCAATCAGAACTGAAGAGGATGCAATTCGCTGCAGAGGTAGATGGAAGTATGCAAATATGTTAGGTAACAGCCAATCACGCTTTCATGTCACGAAATATGCAAAAAAGGCAATCTTATAAGAAGCCAGCTTTATGAAGGAATACAGAAGTTGATTGTAAGTGCTGATAGAAGGTGTTTAAAACTTAAAACTTTCATATAATTTGTTTTCAAGATATACGTGCTTCTATGACTTCCAGAAGACGAATGGAAGATTCTGAGTGCTGGCGTGCTGTGGGGCGCATTGAAGCAGGACAGTCGATCAGAGCTGTTGCCCTTTTCTTCGTTCGGCAATATCTGCAGCTACTGTACTCCGAAGATTACATATGAGTGGACTGTACGCCCGGGTACCTCGAGTTTGTGTTCATCTATCCGTCCAATCAAGAGGGGCACGATTACAATGGTGCCGGGAACATGTCAATTGGAATGTGTCTGGCTGGGAAAATGTCATGTTAACTGATGAGTCAAGATTTGCTCTGGAACCAGATGACAAGCGTACAAGGATATGGCGTGAACAACGAACACGCAATCAGTCCCAAAACATCACCGAACATCACGCATTCCGAGGCGGAAGCATTATGACGAGGGCAGGGATTTCATTAGGATACCGCACCGATCTGCACATCTTTAAATGGGGTTGTTTGGACGGCTGTCCGGTATCGAGATGAAGTCCCAGAACCCATTGTGAGATTGTACGCTGCAGCAGTAGGCCCTACTTTTGTTTTAATGGACGATAGCGTACGTTCCCATAGAGCTGACATCGTCGATGACTACCTGCAGAGTAAGGGGATTGCACGTATGTCGTGGCCAGCCTATTCGGCCAACCTTAATCCCATTGACAATCTTTGGGATGCTCTCGGCCGTGCTGTGTCTTCACGTTTCCCACCTCCAGCCATTCTTATTGAGCTGGAAACTGCTCTACAAGAAGAATAGCGATTGCTTAATTCTGCGGTGGTTGACCACATAATTGAAAGTATGGTCACAAGGTGTAAACTTTGTATACAGATGAGGGGGGTCAGATACCCTATTAATGTCCTTTTTTTCATTTTATGCTGTTTATTTTCACTTTATGCATAATTCTGTTTAAGTCTTCAGTATGTCATTATCTGATAACTTACAAAAACTTAATATTGTTTTCATTTCTGTATATAATTATTGTTTTTGTTTTATGCATAAATACATATGCTGCTTTCCTGCCGAATTTATGTCAATCAAAGCAGTATTTGTTGATTTCTTCGCATTTTACATCTTCGTGCTTAACTTTTGGAAGTGAGTGTACAATGCCTATGTAAAGCATAAAACAATTCTCATATTTCATACTTTTCCCAAACACGCCAGGCATTCAGTAAAATGCGTAGGTATTATGCAGAATGCCGGCGTTTCATACATTGCCTGTAGCATATCCATGACAAATAACTGAAGAAAATGAGAGAACTAAGGAATACGAGAGAAAATTAAACAGAGAATTTTTGTAGGGTTTTAATTTGCGCTTATTCTGAACTGCATCTTTATATTTTCCAAACGATAAAAACAATTCCAAAAGTGAAACGCCGTTTATAGTGAAACAGTGCAAAATGCCGAAACGAAATTAACAGCCCTTCTATGCAAATTGCCCCTTTGGCCTAAACAAAGATTTAATTTAAAAACGAAATTTTAATGAATTATACTAAATCACAAAAACTCAAAGTTCCCATAAAATGGATATTTTTGTAATAATTCTGCCTCCACAGTATAAAATGCATTTACGGTTGCATAAAGTTAAATTTTTGGTGCGTTATTCAGCGCTCAGTACTTTTAAAACCGTTCATTTATCTTACACGATGGAATCAAAATATAAACGTTAAAGAAAATTATGTGTAAGGTATTTCTCCCGCCTTCTTAGCATGCTTTCGTGGTGTAATAGCCAGCACACTCGGCGCGTATTCGAGAGAACCGACGTTCGGATCGCAGCGAGGCACTGTATATTTTTCACATCTCCTCCTTTCAAAAAATACCTAATGTCTCTACAGTGGCGCCCGAACTAAAAAAAGGTGGTGGATGATGATTCTCCACCACTAATATTTGCCGATTGGGGCCCCTAATCCCCAGTCGTCCTTTAAAAGGGGAGTATGTAAGATATTTCTCCCGCCTTCTTAGCAGCCTTCGTGGTGTAATGGCCAGCACACTCGACGCGTATTCGAGAGGTCTCGAAGTTCCAGTCCCGGTGACGGCATCGCTCATTCTCACGTTTTCCGGCTTCAAAATAACCTAATGACTCTATAAGGGTTAATTTTAGTTTTATAATAGTCATTTTTATTTTGGAACAAGTATTTCCTTTTATTATCTTGTTTCCCACTTACAATTCCCTACCAGGATGAGTTTTCACGATTGCGTTTTATGTAAATGAGACAAACTAGTATTTAAGTGAAGTCTCTGTTACTTCATTAGAAGTCACCACGTGACAAGGAGTCAGGCTCTCCTATATTATTCATCCAGTCTCCGAGACTCACCACGACCTTTCTCTCTTTGCATCGCTCTCTGCAGTACTTGCCTAATGACAGCCGGTAAAAACCTGGAAAAATTACGGGCCCGTAAAAATTAAGCCCGACATACTGTGAAACTTCTAACTTCCTTAGAAGAGCTTAGAAGGGCCTACTCAAAGAACGTCTATGTAAAGAAGGAACGGCTCCATAGACGTAATGTAAACCAGTTTGTCATCTACGCCCCTAGAAAGAAAAGGGAACATTCGCCAAAGGATTTGGTGACGGAACCTGTTGGCGAGAATTTTCCCTCTGCGATGTACCGGACCTGGCCGAGATTTTCCTCCTCCTCTATGTGTATAGGAAATTGAGGAACACGGGTTAAGATGAATCGTTCTTTGACCTGGGAAATGATGAAATATAGATGGAAGTTTCACTTTCACTGGCTGTTGAACTTGCATTATACATGATGTCTGATTTTATATCCGTCAATAGGGAGGGAAAAAATGGGGTCACACAGCTTTAAACTCTTAATGAAAGTGACCGTCGAACCTGTTCGAACTTCGACATCAGCTTCGAGCTTTGGCGCTTTTTGGCGACAGATATTTCACGCATGCGCAGCTGGTTTCCTTTTCGTTCGAAGGGAGCCATTACGTTCGAAGGGAGCCAATTTTCCTTCTTAACATAACATATTCTTTGGCCTAGCAGCGCGTTCTGCCTTCTGGCCAGGTTATTACTACTTTTCGGCCGCATTGTTACGTTTCTGCTACTATTCGCCGGTTATCTTTAATAAGGGTTAGTTATTTCTGTGCAGCTTCGGATGGTTTTAGTTTATTTAGTATTAGATTAGTTTCTTATTTTCTACAGTGGGTAAAGCCCAAGTGGAGGCTTACCATAAGCCCGAGAAGAGGCCATCTGTTAAATTATTTTTGAGTTGGAATAAATGCTAAATTTAACCTTCCTTGGACTTACCGCCGACTAAGAACTCTACTATTATTCACTACGCACTTCCTCAATAGTCTAGCTTTTAAGGACTACTAATTTTGCTAGGATATTACAATATAAAATTTTAGGTCTACGCCCATTTTTATGTAGGAAAATGTTCAGTATTTCATAAAATATTGTAGACTAAAAATAATTTTATTAAATCGCGGTGTACTTTAGATAAAGTGATTAGTCATTCTGGATTTTACCGCAACATCCTATTTCACGGTGTGTCTCTGATTTTGTAAATAGTGATATTTTGTAGATTTATAATCGAACTACATTCAATAATCAAATAAACATGAAGTTTATAGTTACATTTTAAAAAAGACGTGATATGCCCAAAAAGAAAAGTTTCTGAAAGAATTTATGGGTATCTATTAAATCTTTGTTTAGTAATGGAAAAAGTAGAGTTGCAATGAAATTTAAATTATCAGCCGAATTTTAATCACCACTGAACAAAATTATGGAAAGGAAAAACATGAAGCTAAGTTTAACGTTTTCGAAGAAAATATTTCTACGAAAACGAGTTACGTTATAAAACACATTTCAATGAAATACTGCATTTAGAAGGCGCGTAAGCGACGAGAAATAACAATGGCTCTAGTATGCAACTATGCCATTGTTATTTTTCAGCTATTTCAACTATTTTGAGACGCGAAAGTTTTTATTTCCGGAGCAATTTTGTTTCTTTTGAATCTGTAGCATTAATAAATTGAATTGTATTTCCTGGTAACAAATGCAGCAACAAAGCGAATTTTTCTTTACTAAATACTATGAAGGAAATTGCAGAAATATATATGTGTAAAGAAATATATAAATAGGCTAAAAATTCGAATTCAAAAATTAGAACACATTTTTTTTAAAATACGTCCTGCGCTATAGCTGCAGAACTGAAGTAGAATAAACTTAAAACATCTAAATTAATATATAATAATTGCAACTGCGTATAAGAGGTTTAACACAATATCAAAACTAATACAATTAAAGAGAGAATTCATAGTAGAAAAATCTCGAAAAATAAAAATGCGAAAGGGAAAATATACCAAAATTATACAAATAAAAATTAATCTCTTTTACTGAAACTCTAAGTCAGAACTCATCAGGGAAAAATTAGTTAAAGCTTCATAAAAGTCGATTAATATGTTTCGAAAATATGTTTTGTTCGCCTGGTCCATTTGAGATCAAAAGCCGTAAAAAGATTTCATCAAATTTTATTAAGGACTTTAAAATTCATATAAAACCGAAAACTCGAATCTCAAATGTACCAGAATGTTCCCTACATATTTTCGAAACATTTGATAAAAAATATTGTTGCGAAAAATTCGGCGGTTGCGCCTGCATGTAAGCTTTCCGGCATAGCACTAGGGCTGCCATAAAATAGTGTATGGTAGGGTTGCCAGATTTGCGACTTTATCGCCCATTTGGCGACCAAATAGGCGATAAGCCACTTTAACATTTAGGCATAATTTGAGTAGTAGAATCGAAATATGAAAAATATGTGTGTATATCGAAATATGGAAATTTGTATGTTTTTTCAAAAAAAAAAGACCCATTTTGTGTCAAAATACCTATGTTAGAATAATGCTATATATAAATCTAATATATATCCTAAGTCGCGCTGTCGAGACACGAAAAACGCAATTTTAATTTCGTCATTCGGCCCAGTAGAACGGGAGACAGAACTGCCTCCTCTTTTTTTTTTCGCAGTGTACATTGAAATTCAAGAAAACTAACTTGTTAGAAACCAACATATGTTAATCCGAAATTCAAAATCAGGTATAAATAAAGAGCAAAACTACTAGCCATTTAAACAATTTAAAAAAATTGGAAGGTCCCCGATTATGTTAAACTACACTTTTAATATCAAGAAAAACGAAAAACTATATTTAGAGATATCTATAAATAAAAAGGTTAAATCTGAGCTTTAAACAGCTAAAAACTGTAAACCTATTTGAAACAATAATTGAAAAAAATAAAAAACTCAAACTTACTTAAATCTTAACACGACCTTCTATGCGTGATCTAACTGAATTCTAAAGATGACCAAACGGTGTCCTTGCTAAAAAGAAGTACAATTCAAACTGCTCTGGAGAATCCGAAATTCTGTAGTTCTTGAAAAAAGTATGCGACAAGGTTCAAACTGTCCAATAGCAGAATAAAGTATTTTAACACGTGTTCAAAATGTCCTACCCTGTTATATTTTGTGTGCGGAGGTGCCAATATACTCTCCAGGTATGGTCTTTAAAATTATTACGGACCAGGAGGAGGTGATTGTCCACCCAAAATGGCGGTGTAAGAAACTTCTAAAAGAAACTGCTGTCTGTAAAATTTTAAAGCGTGAAAACAGAACTGTCTCAATGTTTCAGAAAAGGAAAATGTAAAATGTTATAAAAGGTTTTTTTTTTATAATTTTGTACATTTTCCCTTTCGCATATTTATTGTTCGTGATTGTTTTACTATGAATTCTGCCTTTGGTTGGATTAGTTTTAATATTGTGTTAAACCTCCTATACACGGTTATAATTATTATATTATAGAGAAATTGCCTTGTTTTTATTCCAATTTACTAATAATTTAAATGCTTTAAGTTTATATACATATACGTCATTACTCTGAAATGTATTGTATTCAGCAAATTTATAATTCATTGCTTGTTAGATTTCAACAATGGATGAGAAGAAACAAGAAATTCTTAAAGAAAATACTTTAAGTGGATAGATAGTATTAAGTAATTTGTTTAACGTAAATTTTTGTTAAGTACTCGATTGTTTTATTGTTTCTCCAATGAAAAGCATATGGAGTAAGAGTTACTAAAATAATAGAACGAAATTTTATTATTTGCTTAAATTTGAATCGCAAAATATTTTTGCCTGTAATTGGCTTCAAAAACATCTGGTCGCTTTAGATGATCTCGAGAGAGGATACTGTTACGAAAAATTCGGCGGTTGCGCCTGTATGTAAGCTTTCCAGCATAGCACTAGGGTTGCCATAAAATAGTGTATGGTAGGGTTGCCAGATTGGCGACTTTATCGCCCATTTGGCGACCAAATTGGCGATATCCCATGGTCCAATCGGGAAGCTTCTAGAATAACTTCCTGTCGAGATATTTCTCGAAACGTGTGGAACTTAAAGAAAAGCTATATAAACCCTTGCGTTTTTGAGAGCAGGCAGATTGTGAAGATTGTGAAAGAGTGATTAGTTGTTGCGAGTAGATTGTGAAGCAGTGTGATTAGTTGTGAGAAGTGCGAGAATAGCTGCTGACTGTGATTGCTAAGCTACGCAAGAGTTTTGTGAACGGAAAGCGATCGAGATAGTGCTTTGCCGTGAAGCTACCTTTACAGTATAGCTTGACAGTGTATTGGTGATTGTTCCACGGTGTTTATTATAAGTTTAGTGTTGCCGTGAAGCTACCTTTACAGCCTGAAGCTGTGTTGCTGATTGTTTCAGCGTATTTATTGTAGATTTTCGACGCTTTTAAAGGCAATTTTGGAACTGTGCTGTAAATAGTGATTCTTGTAAATAAATTGGGCTTTTTATTGTTCTGCATCGTGTTTTCATCGGATACTCTCAAATCCACGAACCCGTATAACGCAACAATACTTTTTTGCTATTATAATTTCTAAATATACTCTGGTGGATATTTACTGGTGGATATTTCTCTTACAATACTACACAAAACCTGGACAGTTGGTTTCCATATTATGTCAATATGATGCTGGTGTCGCTGAGATGAGTATACGTATTCCTGTGGGCGTCGCTATGCCAGAAGTAGGTATAAAAGTCCGCGTCTGGCTGCTCAGCTCATTCCTGTCTGCAATCAGTAGTGATTTTTATAGTCTTTCTTGAATAATCTTGGTTTTTTGTGTTTTTTCTGCGAAATCTGTACACTTCATCGCTTAGACGAAGGTATGAGATGAAGAATCTTGAGAAGGCTTGAGGCAGGGCAGTGCCAAGCTCGGATTGCAATACAATTGCATGTAACACCATGTATTATTTCAAATTTGTGGAATCAGTTCAAAAACAGTAGGATATTATTCCGAAGACCAGGACAGGATCTCCCGAGAACCACAACGACCAATGACGACCGGTATTTCATATTTTCAGCCAAGCGCCGGAAGACGTGTTCAGCCTCACAACTGTCTTGTGACCTCGCTACTGCCACAGGAACATCAGTTTCAAGGAAGGCAATTGCCAGAAGGCTCCACGACACAGGAATGCATGCCAGAAAGACCGCTGTTTGCATTCCACTCGCTCCCTTCCACTGCATTGGTGCATATAACACCAACTCTAGACACAGCTTCAATAAGCTAATTTTTCTTCACAGAGGAGCCCAGATTCAGTCTACAACTTGATTCTTGGCGATTATTGATATGGAGGGAGCCTGGAACCCAGCAACGTCATGGAAAGGGACCAGTATGGGGGGGAGGAGTTATGATCTGGGCAGAGATCATGCAAGATACACGCACACCATTCCATGTGTTTGATACTGGGTCTGTGAAGGCCCAGAAGCATCGGCAGGAGATCCTAAAACCCCATGTGTCACCTTTCAGGGTACTGTTGGCCCGATTTCATTTTTATGGATGACAAAGCAAGGCCACTTAAAGCCCACCTAGTTGAAGATTATCTTGAAAACGAGGATATTGACCGAATAGATTGGCCGCCAAATCTCCTGATCTTAATCTATTGAACATGTTTGGGATGCTCATGTGAAGGCTATTGCCAATCCCCACCCAGAACCATTCAGGAGTTAAAAACTGTTTCGGCGGAGGAGTGGGTGCACGTTTAAGCAGTCTTGAACTACATTAAGAGCATATTTACTCGTTGTGCAAGCTGTCTGTCTGTCAGAGGCGACCACACACCATACTACCCACATTTTCACTACTACATTTCAACCTCAAATTTGGACCACACTGGACTCTAGCTCATAACTCATAAAATGAATGACATTTTCATTGTTGTTTTGTACACTATTCCCATACAATAAACTATATCAATACCTAGTTTCATTTATTTCTATCCAGTATTTCTTGAGATATTTGGGAGACAGTTTTCCACCTCTTAATTGCATCCAGCAGTGTACCTGGTATATCAAAACTTATATCAAGGAAAGTGCTGTACCGTTGATGTAAAGTCAATGTAAGAGTAAATCATACATGAGTAAATTAACAAATCTTATGTCAGTAGCAATATATGGTTATTTAAACAGGACACGATGTTTTAAACTATAGGCAGAGAAAGTGTTTGAAAGGATCAAAATGATATTTATGAATATGTGTTGATATTTTGAACGAAAACCTTATATCAAATATTGAAACCTTATTTATTAAGGCTTCAATATTTATTCTTATTTAATTCAATATTTAATCTTATTTAATCTTAATCGTACCTTATTTATTAAGGTTTCAATATTTGATATAAGGCTTGACGAAAAGCCTTATATCTCTTCTTTGGTCTCGCCATTAACATAGGTACACCCTAGAGATCTACAACTGTCTCCAACTTATGAGAAAATCTTTTCTGGAAGACAGTATATCCACGGTTTCTATTAACTTCTGGACTATTAGCTTCATGAAAGTTACTTTAAACAGCATTATTGCATTTTGTACGCTTTGATTTGTGTTAACGAATTTCGGCCTTCATTAGTTTATAGGAGACGTCTACAATAAAGCATTTCCTTTGGCAGAATTTCGCCTAAGAATGCAGTTATGAGAGATAAATAAGGATCCATAACGGAATTTTTTTCATAAAATGAACTCTGAAATTTTATTCCAAAATAAGCATTTAGGTCCATGAACCTCCACTTACCGGCATTTATTAATCATGGGTCAAAATACTTTACAAAAACAACGTAGAAAGATAATTAATTCGGCTAAGAAATCGTCCAGTAATTTCAGCTTATGATCGAATGAATTAGCCAATGAACTCGGGTAGTTTCGTCTAAAGACTTCTCACACAATGGCATATTTGAGACAACTGAGAGCGTATCATAGTTTTTATTTTAGTTGCATGAGGCAAAAAGGATGCAAAGTTACCCATTACAGCACCTTGTTGAGATACCATGTTTCAGATGATCAAGCGGTGAAGGAAACGCTCCGTAGTGAAAGAATATTGTTTGAAAAACATTCAACTGCTTCTGCTATGAAGGCAATTAGCATCCCTTTCGTGGTAAAAATGGTAAGCAATGTTTTCAGAAGAATTTGCGTCACCAGTTGGTTTATACGTAAAGAGCACTATAGATTGAATCGCTTATGGCGACCATTAAACTATCTTCGCTCATTTCTTTATAATATACACATTGATATTAGAGGCTTAAGCCCTCTCAGAAATGTAGCCTTCACACTATGAAATTTCGTTTTCTTTGATAGCATCAAATGCACGAAACTTCTAAGACCTTCAGTGAAATATCACTATGTCTTGTAAAGTATCACAGAGACTGAGAAAGAGTGTAAAGAACCATTTTCTTTAACTAAATTTTAAAATTTAATGGAAAGCACCAATCTTGCTTACCAAATAGCCACTATTTATGTCTTAAATGAAAGGTAATGAATGTAACTTAACTAAGTAAACCAAAGTTAGCTCAGCGACTACACAGATAGAGAAAACATGCAAATTGGTTCTGATCTAAAGTCTGCGTGACAAGCCTAACTGCGAGAATAAAGCAACGCCGAAGAATACTGCTTTTAAGAAAATCAATTAGCAGCGTGGCCTGAAGCATGCATAACACGCTCTGATTCTCTTCTCTGATTGGTAGGGGTAGTTGGTACTCTCTTGAAGCTGGAAAGGATGGACCTCGGAAACCGACTGCTGACGGAAGGAGTCTCTGGATCCAATCTGGACCTTCTGAAAGTGGGTGCAGCTGCTGAGGTAGTGACGCGCTACCTTGTAGCCTCACCTACCCCAGTCCAGCATCGGCCTTCTCGTAGTCCCCGCCGAGCAACCAGGTTCGCTTTGACTGATGATGATGGACAACCATTCCTGGGGTCCAATTAGGTGGAATTTCTAGAACCCACCATTTATGAGAAGAGACCCGGAATTCTTCCTGACAACTGGCTAGACCTATGCCCAGACAGCTTCTGTCTCTGGGGTAGATAATCAGTCTTCATAGAACTAGAGCCATCGTATATTCGGTGGTTGGTTCGGGTTTGGCAGGGAACGTACTGGTACTGTCTTGACCGTGACCTTGGATTTGGAGACATTACGTGATCAGATATTAAAGGTTGTCCGGGAGGTGGCGTCCCTCGTCAATGCTTGGAGATGGATGATGTCTGACATGTAAAGTAACCTTGGGTGATCGGGGGGAGTGGCGCCCCCTCGAACCGCCTCTGAAGGTTTCGATACTTAATCTGTGTAGGGCAGCTCAAAGAAGCAACAGTGAAATAGAACCTTTATTCTTTGATTTCCTCTCCACTCTGAACCGTTCCTTTAAGTACTATCTCCTTTTTATATCATTTGAAGACACGCGAGATAGAAATTCATTATTCCGAAGCAAAAATAGGAAACGAGATGAACAGAGAAGCCCATTAACATAAAATAACTGGTTAATGAAATTAAATTACACTTTATAACACTTTTGCATATTTAATTATTTACTTATTTTTCCACTGCTGCGTTCTCTCATTTTCAATAGAATTCGAAGTGAGGGCCATTCGCGACGGAACGTTTTCATAAGTAAATATAAAATCTAAAACAAATATACGTTCATTTGCGTAATTGGATTTTCAAATTAATTTTGATTTAATTTTAAGGCTTTTCATTCGTGCGGAATGCACAATCTGTACTTCAAAAAATGCAATAATGCCGTTTAAAGCTACTAATTAATAAGGATTATCTGAAATCTGAGTTTCAACTTTATACAACATTCCTTTATACGTAAAAAGAAGAGTCTATTTGTTTGCGTGTGTGTCTTTCGTTCGTGCTGCGCGTAAGCTAATAAACCCAGAGCTATGAAATTTGGTACATAGGGTGCTTCTAGACAAGAGCCAGTGCACCTCGAAGCGAGTTTTTCAGAATTCGAATGAGATTTTTTTTATTTTATGTTTTTTGATGAAATCGCATCAAATCGATGACACGCAGCCATTGTTGCTGATTTATCACTATTGCCATTGTTGCAGATATCAGCACTGTTGCCACTCGGAAAAATGAGAGGGATAATTCAGTGCAGTTTTTAAATTTAATGTTCCTGTTGGATACTGGACGTTTGTCGAGAGGTACTTTGATACGACGTTTGTTTTTCGATACATTTAAAAGCCAGACGAAGGCTGGCCGCATAGCTGCCAGGCGAAGTTGCTTAATTTATTTAAGGCAGCGAGAAGTTGGTTAATTTATTTGTTAGGATGATTAATATTTGTATTAAGAGGTATTGCTTATTTCATTATGTAATACATTTTTTTTTAATTTGCGTTTTTTTCCCTTTGATAAAGTTGTTCTGAAGCGTAAAATTCTGTGCAGTTTTTAAATTTAATGTTCGGTGATCCCTTTATACATTTTTCCGTTACATTTAAAACCAATAGGAAGGCTCGCCGCGTAGGGGCAAATAATTAATAAATTTACTGTTTTAAAAGCCCACAATATTTCATAATAAGATGAGGGGGGGAGAAATTCCATTATATGTTTGGAGCTTTTGTCTTCTGACTGAAGAAAAGCATTTTTTAACACATTTAACAAACATGTTTTGGAATACGTATTTCAAGAATTTTATAACTTAAACATATATAAGGCATCAAATCATTCATATAACTAAGAAAACTTCTATCTACATTTTTATTCTTTTATTTTAGTTTATTATTCTAAAATACTTATTTATCGCAAAGACGTTTTATGATTTTAAGTAAGCCAAACGAAATGTTTTACAGCATTAACACCAATATTGGATTTGAATACTTCGTTTATTTATTTTTCATTTTTCCAATAGATTTGCAGATCTAGCTGTTTTTCATGACTCATTACTATTCCCGATATTGCCAATTTTTATGGCAGATCAGAGTAATATTTACGAAATTGTTTCCAAAACTTTTATTCAACAGAAAAGCAAATTAACTAAAAAAGAGCCGTCAGTAGCAGATGACAGTCTAAAAACAAATTAAGTGAATGTCTTGAATTTCTTTCTCATGGCTAGACCATTAAGCGATCAAAACAATGAGAGAAACTAGGCCAAATGGAGGGAGGGAGCTAGTTTCTTCTAAATAAAAGCTAGTTCTGCTAACAGTGTACATAGAATTATTGCATTTACTTAATCTAATCTCTGCCTAGAATCTTTCCCTTAAGATTGGCAGTATGGTTTTATTCCACTATGAATCCCCTCGAATACATATATTGCTACAAGCACAAAGATAAATTCCGAGTCTGTTATCAATTAAAATGAGAACAACTCACAGAATTATACAATTTTTAAGCTGTGGGATTGATTATACAGGTGGACTGTGATCCAGCAGCGTTACGTAACATAATCATCAAGTCCTGACCTTTCCGCAATTTATCTTTATGTGCGATATATATAGTATACATATATAATTCATTAATTTATTTACATATTTAATTCATTTAATTAATTTATATTGCATTGTTACGACCTCCTGATGACGATGCAGCGAAAGATGTAAATTACTTTCTTCTTTTTCTGAAACTGCTTTCATTTTTGGTTTAAACTGTTTTTGCACTTTTCATGCCATTACTCGCTGTGCTTCCCGTTTTTATTATTGCATGTGATTTATTTCCAGATTCAATGTGGGAGGGATTTTAAATGTTTTAATTCAATCTCTTTGCATATAAAAATTATCCATCCATCTATTCATATATATATATACATATATGTGTGTATGTATATGTATGAAATTAATTGTTTCATATACATACATACATGGATATTTTTGCAGGTAGGCACAGGAATGGCAAAGCTTGGCGATCATTACATCAGAGTCCAGGCATTGTTGTGGCGGCGTAGAAGGTAGCAAAATGATGACACAGAAGGATTTAGCTTTTAGTTCCACATCTTTACTTTAATTCTCACCGCAAATAATTTCCTTTAGATGAAATTCTCTAAATCACATATTCAATATGATCTAAATTAAATGAGATTAAATTTAGGCTTTCTACGTCATAACTGTTCTAACAAAGGGAAGATAGGTGGGAAAAGTAGCAGCAGAGTCTTGTAGCAGCGATAGAAGAAAGCAGTCTGACAAAAAATGGCGCGTAATCTGTACCTATACCAGCGGTTGCATAACATGCCAGAATGTTCTCGAAAGTACTGGTCTAAGGAGAAGATCCTGAAATTGTGGAAAGTTAATTATAGGTTGTCTGTTCGCATAGAACAGAGCCATCGTATTTTTTTAATATTTTACATACATATACATATACGTGTAAGCTATAACAAAATACGATGGCTGCTTTAAAACAATTGTGGACCTCAAAATTAACGATTCTAGATTTTATACTCTACCCCTAAATTCATCTGTTCTCCCAAATTCAAGATCTTTCCAAGTTTAGCCCTAAATTCATCCGTTCTCCCAAATTCGAGACCTTTCCATGTAAAGTAACGCTTGATGCAGTCAGACTATTTTCGAGTCAGAATAATTTAAGCAAAATTTTTTTGCCTCGCAACTGAAACTTTTGACTCCCTCCCCTCTTCCTCTGAATTACAGCGTGTCTTTTCGCATAAGCTTTCCTTCTAGCCAAACGCTTTGCTGCTATACTTACTCATCCAAAATGACGTCTTAATTTAAAACCCGTGTACATGGAAATTATTGCATTCAACTATGATTAAAAATTATCTTATCTGCAAAAAGATGATTTGATGTGCGTAAAAATAAAGAATGTGATACTTCAAGCTCATTTGTGTTAAATGAGTCATCATGCCTTTCCACTCAGCCCTATCTACAGCTACGACTGTTTTCGCAGCTATGACGAATACCAAAAGCTGTTAAAAGTTCCAATGTTTTCATCTACTCATTAAAATATTAGGCACATATTCATATCTACATAACGCGACGAGAATTTTTTTTCCCATTTCTGAAATAATTTAAGATTTAATTTCAGATATTTTATAAAAAATTTTATCAAATATAAAAGTGGAATAGGAATTTTGTTCAGAAATTCGAAAAACACAAAATGCGATCCTTAAGGATGATTGTATAGAAGGAATCCTATTCCCCATGAAAAGCTTGTCAGCTGCTGAAGCGCTAGATCTTCTAACCTCCTTAATTTTAAATGCTTAACAAATACATACATATAATGTAAAATATCAAACATGAAACAGAATTATTAAACTTAAAAGGAATATAGGAATCAATTAAAAAAATCCTTCAATATCATAAATATTAACTGATCACATTCCCGCTCCAGAGACTCGCTTTGCAACATTTTGCGTGACTCTGTCGCATGTTATATCGCTACCTGCAGTTTCTCTGTAGTCGACATCTTTAGCCCAATCACTCCCCAGGATTAACGAAAAGTCTTTCCGGCTGCAACTATGATCTCTGTTAATGCGCATTGGTTTTCTCCCTTGCTGCTGTTTGAGTAAACTATGTCTCTAGCTTCGCCTTCTTTCTTTATTATCTGAAATGTAAACTGTGAACATAGAAATTATGGGCACGTTTTACACCTCTAGTTCTGCATCAATTATAAGCAAAAATGTATTGCTGAATAATTACTCCTCTGAGGAACAAAAATGATGTTTTAACCATCAAGTCAGTTGTGATTTTCGCAACAGTCATCGTCTAAGCAAGTCTTCTCTGCCATGACCAAACAGAGAAATGGTTTTATCTTCCGCAAAATCTACATCACATATATATGTTGGCATTTTATAGAATGTCTAAACCTAGTCGGCAATATATGAAATAATTCATATTTCACACATTTCCTAGGCATTCGAGAATGTCAAACGAGAATGCCAAAAAGAGAAACCGGCAAAGTATGAAATACATCTCAGAACCACTTTCAAAGTAATAAATGCATAACAGAAAGCGTCCAAACAATGGGAAAATGTGAAACTAATCAGATTATGAAAGAAAAAGAGCTTGTTTTAAAACACATGGATGAGAGTCGAGAGTGGATTAAACCAACATGGTGAAGACATGCTTACTGAAAAGAATTCTGTTTCTGATACCTGTTGTGTGTGTTTAAAGGAAACGAATGATTCCCTTGTATGCAAAAAGCATCGCAGAAAAATTCATACCTTCTGTGGCCATGTTAGTAAAAATGACGAAATGGATATTTTGTGCACCCTTTGTTTCAAAACTGGAAATACTATTGAAAGTAAAATAAATCTGGAAATACAAGCCAAAAAGTGAAAATGAATTCGGAAAAAAAAATTCCCACTGCTTCTTTAGGAACTACTGTACGAGTTTCTATTCCAGACGTAGACAAGTGGCGCGGTGATTCGCGCAATATATTGGCAGTTGTAATGAGTGTGACAGAGGATCGTTTCTATAGACTTGGAACTTCTGAAGGAACTTTAAAACAAGTATATGCTAGATCACAATTCACTTAGAACACTAAGAACATTCACTAAGAACTTGCTTAGAATTGAAGTTATACTTGACTACGAAATTCCTCTCCGGTCAGCTGCAATCGCTCAGCCCAGTGGAAGCGGCTAAGGATGCGACAAATGCATATGCAAAAAAAAGTGCCAAAATATGAAATGTCTTTGCGCGAAAATGTAATGAATTGTAATTCAAAATGTCATTCAAGCCTACCATAGTGGGTTAATTTTAATTCATTATTTTTATATAAATTTTGTTTTGTTTCCCTTAATAATGTTGTGTCGCGAATTCTGTGTTTTTAATTTAAGTGTTTTTAATGATTTAAGTAATCCATTATTTAAGTATTTTATTTGTATTTGTATTTGGTTTTTTTAAGTTCGAAATTGTGAAGAGCGTAATGAATATATATATTTGGAAAGTGTGTACTTAAAATCATTAAGCAATTATTTTTTCCTTCAACGGTCAATTTTAACGCAGAGAGGGGAGCGTCTTCTAACGGAAGTAACATCTGTGGGAAATGCCTTTTAAGATGACAGTTGCAACATTGAGTAGTATATCGTTGTTCTCTTGTCTTTGTTACCAAGCTGAAAGTGAACACTGTTGTCGGGCGTCCCGCTGTGATGTCGCCTGGTTTATGGCCTCGGTGGAAGTTGTAAATTGAATCTTTGAAAGGGCAGTTTTTGTTGTTTCTTATATTTTTCGCTTGTTAGCAGGGGGGGTCGAATGTTTAGTTTCCAGTTTTTCGCAGGTGCTACTGTAGACAATGACTTAATTCTGATTCGTTTGGGGGTTTGAACTTGTCCTATTAAATTATATTGAAAAGTCTCGGATTGGCAAGAATTTAATTTTATGTGTAACTTTGGACCTATAATTGTAGGTGGGAGGAGAAACCGAGTTTTCCTCGGTTGTTGCGCGAGTTTTGAAGTCAGTTTTTACCAGAGTCTTCGAGTTTTTGGAGTTGAATATTTAGCAGAGAGGGCCTTTGGCCTGCGGCCAGGCCTACCCGGGCTTGGGTGGCTGGCGCTAGCGTTCTGCGGACGAACTCGGCTTTTAGCTGAGGAGATTTGCGATGCTGCACTTGTACCCCGACGGGTGGCTCACGTTTGCGATGCGGCATGATGTGATTAATAGAGAATTTTCTTCTAATTTGCGAGAAGTAGAACTCAGAGCGAACTCTTCCGAGTTTGAAGCGGGTTTTCCCGTAAAACGGAAGTGTAAGGGCTCGTACCTAAATGAAGCTCTCTGTTCGTGAGAAGGAAAAGTATCATCGTTCTGTACCCGGAGGTTCTCCTTCAACTTTAATGTTTTAGAATTTTGATTGCCGAGTTTTCATCTTTGAAGTTCTACAAGAGGTCATTTTTCGTGGGCTTTTTGAATTTGATTACCTAAGATCCAGTTCAAGGCGGAATTCATCTGCAGCGGTTTCTCCTTCAACTTTAATGTTTTAGAATATTGATTGCCGGTTTTTTTTTTCATCTTTGAAGTTCTACAAGAGGTCATTTTTCGTGGACTTTATTGTAGCTCATTACCAAGATCCAGTTCAACGGCGGAATTCCTCTGCAGCCTATAGCTTCTTATCATGATGATCCCGAAAGTCAACTGTGAGTTTTTTCATAAGATTATATTTTTTTTTGTAATTTAATTTAAACTGTTCTTGCTTAATCTGGGGAGAAAGAGGAAAATTTAATTGAAAAATAAGAAAAAATAAAGGGGGAAAGTTATTGTCAAAAATAAGAAGTTTATGTAAATTGTAATTTCTATAGAAGTTGTTTTAAATGATTAATTTAATGTATTTCAGTATTTCTAAGTAACCGTTATTGTGTTAAACAAAAAAAAATTGTTATCTTGATAAATGACTCTTGGAGAAATTTAATGTGGAATATTAATTGCATTTGTATGTAAGGGTAGTCTGGCCAGGTCTCCCATAAACTTATCCTAGATAATTAATAAATGAGTTTGATTATATGTTATTACTTGCATTTGTTTTTTTGTGTGTATGTAGTTGGTCTGTTCAGTCACTCCATTTGTTTGAGCCGGGAGGCTTTTAAGAAACATGGAGATTATTTTTGCTTGGGGTTATTGAAAAATGTTCATGCATTTTAGGGTTCTCACAACGCGCCCTGTTTTAGCAAATGTGTACTAACCACTTATTAATGATACTTTGAATGTGTTTTAAGATAGAATTTGAAATGACTTTTAGGTGCCAGGACAGTTAAATCTAGTGCTTGATTTTTAGTAGCGGAACTGATTGATTGGTGTCTGAATATTTCTTCTCTGGTGCTTATGAGGTTTTTGCTATGAAATGAATATGAATTATTCGTGAGTTTAATTTTAAAATGAGTGAATTATAGAAGTGCTTGGTTGAGATTTAGTATTTAGTTTTACCGAGTTCCAGAGAAGATTTATTCCATCTTCCTTTTCAGGTTAAGTTTATTAAGAAGAATTTGCTTTGCCTTGCTATGTGTGAATTAATTGCTTTAAGAAAAGTTATACTTAATATTATTATTAGTCCAAACAACCAGTTCCTTCCTCCCTTTCCAACTAATTCATTTTTGTAAGTTTATTTTATTTTAGGTTGTCCGGCACCTAGAGAGAGTTGAGTATGAGTATAAAATTTTAAAAAGTTAAAAGTAAAAAGTAAAATAAAACCCCCTTAAGTTTTAAAATTTTCTCTCTATTTAACAATAAGAAAGGCACAAGTTTTGTTTTGTTCATTTTTCTTTACGTATTTTGAACATTTTTTTAATGGCACTTTCATTTTTCAGTATATCATTTATATTTTTGAGCAATGCCATTTATATAATAGCTTTATTATGAACGTTTTTCCTACCTTGCTTAAAAGCATTTGTCATTCTATAGAATCCCTAGATATTATATACAATGCCTAGAAAAAGTATTTAGTAATTCTCATATTTCATACTTTGTCTAAAGACGTTCGGCATTTATATACAATGTGTGGGCATTCTATAGCATGCCGGAGTTTCATACTTTGCCTGTAACATATATAAGGATATGCAGTGAAAATTCGCATGTAGACCATCTCTGAAAGTGAACAATAATTTTGAGAACGTAAAGAAACATTAGTATTAATATTGATAATAATCTTCTCTAAAGCAAACTCTCTCTACACCGACCGAGATCATCAAATACGTCCATCATGTTGACGAAGAAACTGTCTGATATTTCAATCAGCTTAAAATATTTTAGTTTGTTTTGATTTCACTTGAAGACGAGAAAATGGACTATATACACTAATAATAAATAATCACTTTAATGTAGTATCACTTTTAATATGAAGTAAGCCGTCCACATGACGTCTGCACACTTGTATATTTTCCACTAAAGAATATACAATAGCATTTTCTTACACATTTAATCACCATAAGCACATCACGTTTCGAATACACACTCTATTAAAAAAACAAAACATTCTCGATACCATGACGACCATGACATCACACGGCGGTAATGCCATCTGTTGCAGTTTGGATATACTAAAATTCTTGAGGTATTAAAAAAAGTAAACACATTTTCAATACTATGTAAATCGATAATTTTTTGTTTAACAGAAAAATTAACTTTTACGGAAAACAGTTTTTATACGAGTATGTTTTGGGAAAATTAATTTTATACTTATAAAATTCATTCTAGAAGATCCTTTGTAAGACAAGTAATTTCTGAATGAACATTATATTAATGAACTACTTGCACTAGTTCTTTAATTTCTTGATTAAGCAATGGATAAAAGTATTGTAATAAGCCAACATTCATTATGCAATAAAAAGCTGCTCATGTTTGCATTTAAATTTCCTAAGATCGGCCATGTTTCCTTCGAAGATGACTATTCAATACATGCAGATATAAGTAAAAGTTTGTATCGTCATTATTTTAATCTAAAGTGATGTTACTTTGTATCTAAAGTGATTAATCTAACAATAAGAATATCTAGAATTAAAATAAAAAGCAAAAGCCTTAAATTTAAAAATATGATCAAAAGTTATTGAAGATGATGCAGCTGGTCATCGCAAAGGATGTTTAAAATACGTAGAAAAGTAGAGTAAACAGTTAGCTGATAGTTACAAGATGCTTAATTTACGTCCTTACGAAGTCGAGTATCAATTAGAAAAGAAAATGAATGACTGCAAATGAAGTAAATTCAGTGAGTCAGGATTTCAGTAGATGAATATTTCAGTAAGTTTTTGAAATCACTGAGCAAAATTTATGATGTAAGGCTTTGTTTTGAGGTAGTGGTTTTATGGGTAAATGTTATTCTTTGCATTTCAAAATATTACTCACTAAATAGTATTTCAGAAATCTAAGTGCAAAACAATTTATCTTCCTAAGCTTTCTTTTGTTATATTGTTCCCATTTTATGAATTAGCAATTCTTTTTTATATTTTCCTTTATTAGCCTCCTAGAATTTTCGATAAATTGGATAAATCCGCTGTGCATACTAATAACTATCATTACAAATAGTCATTTTCGCGAAAATAATGCTTTTCAAAGAAAACCAAAACCGTCTGGCATTGTGAAAAAGTAGTCTGGAGAGGTTTAAAGGCAAAAGCATTTCTATGATCGATCGCCATGCTTTACGGAGACCTACACTGCGAAAAAAAAACAAATAATAATAAAAAAAAATCTGAAAGCTTTCAGATTTTACATAGGCGTTTTTGAAATGTTTTGTGTGTTACTTTTATTTATTAAATATCATGTTCTTCGCAGTTAAACCATAAAATTCAGTTGAAGAATAATATCGCAAAATTATTTTAAAATGAGCAGCATATTTTTAGAATTTCCGATGCACAGCCTCACGCGCTGGAGATAGAAATGTGTTTTCTGTACAACGTTGCCGTTGCTCGCTTTGAAATCCTCGAGTTTGTTCATCAAAAACTGGTTAAAGTTTTACAGAATATGAAATCGATAATAAAACAAATTCTAAATTTTAAATTTGGATTTCCAGATGTCTATATTCGCAGGAGAATTACATTATTCAAATAGGATGTCTCTAAATACCGTTGCTTTATAACAATGCGAGAAACATACATACATTTATGCAGATTCTTCATTATTTAATTTCTTTAAATATAATACAGGGCGATAATATTTGGTGGCAACAATTTGGAATGTGAAACAACGCTTGTAGTGAATCAATGCAAAATGCTAAAACGAAATTAATAATCCATCTGGACAAATTGCCTCTTTGGACTAGAAAAGGGGGACAGCTTTAAATCTCCCGTTCCGTTGGGCGGATTGACGAAATTCAATTTGCGTTTTTCATGTCTCGAAATCGCGACTGCTGATATGTACTAAATTTATAGATAACACATTTCTAATGTAGGTACTTTGATACAAATTCGCACTTTTTCTGAACTGGCATGTCAATTTCTTCCCATACTTCGATTCCGCGACTCCAATTACGCAAAACTGCAAAGTTTTGTAAAAATCGCACGAGTAGTTTTTAAAAAATTAGCTCTAAAAATTTTAACTTTTCAATGTTAATTGAATTTGATATATATATATGAATGGCGGGCACTTGCCTATAACGGCATTGGCCACTGCTAAGGGCAGAAGTGGTGACTATTTATTGTGGAGGCACCTAATAGGCGGACACCGCTACCTCCTATGAAGGGACAGACAATTTTACACCCATATGCCTTCTCCGGGATTCGAACCCGAGCCCTTCAGTATCGCAGTCAGGTTACCCTAACCACTATACCGTCTGGGCGGCGAATTTGATATATATTTATTCATATCTTGTTTTTTTAAACTTACTTGATTCTTCCTTTCATATATCGAAATTTAGGTTTATTCCAAATAACATTAGTCCGTATTTTGTGATTTCTTTTTAAAATTTGTATTTTTAAATAAAGTTTATAAAATTTTCGAAACAAATTTTGAATTATAGCCTATAAAACGTTTACCATCATCTGAGACGTTATTTCCAAGCACACCGACAAAAAATTAGCATTTTTTATCCAAAATTTCCTAATACGTGAATTTACATTTTGGAGCGTGTTGAAGTTTGGCATATTCGTTATAAGCGATAATAATGTCAAGAAAGTATGAACGGTGACATTTTTTCGCTCGTGTACAATGAAAAAAAGAAAGGAAAATGGGCTGCTATAAATTACGAATTTCGCGAAGTAAATTAATCTTGGCGCAAACTGAAAAAAAAAAATGCCCCATTAATGTTTGTCAAAATGGAAAAAAAATGTGCCAAGTTTTGAATTTCTCAGTAAATTTCGCAACAAATTTTACAAAATTTAATATTTAGGCATAATTGGAGTCGTAGAATCGAAATATGGAAAAAAATTAGCATGTCATTTCAGAAAACGTCCGATTTTGTGTCAAAATACCTATGTTAGAACAGCGTTATAAATAAATCTGATATATATTCTAAGTCGCACTTTCTAGACAGGAGAAAACGCAATCTGAATTTCGTCAATCGGCTCAGTAGAACGAGAGATATAGAACTGTCCCTTATTTTTTTTTGCTGTGTACCTAAATTTTGTAAATTTCTTTTTGTTCGCAATTTTATCTTGTTTGTATTTCCTTCATTACTTTAATTACTTTGCATTTATTTTTAAAATTTATTCTGTTGAAGTTTAGTTGTCATATAAAAATACTTAATAAGAGTAATAAAAATATGTTAATTACAAACTATGCCTTCGGTTTCTGCTCAAAATAGACCTAAGAAAAACATTGCTGAAAGCAATTTAACTCATTTTTTTAAGAAAAATCACGTCAAATTTTTTGAAGTAGTCCAAGAATATTTTATTCTAGAATTACGAATTAAAATAATATTAAATTAATTA
>KK112133.1:494035-529524 GCA_000611955.2 Stegodyphus mimosarum
AAAAAAAAAAAAAAAAAAAAAAGTAAGCTTGAATTAGAATGTTTCAGAATGAAAAAAAAAAACAATATATATGCTATTGTGTGTCGTTTTTCATTCACTTCTTCCAGTTCAGTAAATTTTTAATTCAACTCTGTTATTTCTTCCCTTAATAAAAACTTTCGGTACACACTAACACATCCGTAAACATGATGCTCCTTCTGATTCCTATTAAAACATAAAATATAATTATTTTATGTAGGATGGTTTTTTACTCAATCACTCAAACGTCAATTCGAAATTTTGTGAACATTGGTAGTAAATATATGTTCTCAAAAGATTAAGATATATGTTCTCAAATATTTTGAGTTTTATTTCTGTTTCAAAAGGAAGTTCATACAAATGCGTGGGCAGTACTAACTAGAACATAAATGCAGTTTTAATAAAAGCAGCGAATGTTACTATCATTTTACATTTATTGTGGAAATATTTCTTCCAACCCAACGAAATCACATACTATGACTCTCTTTGAAATAGTATACAAGTGAAAGTTAAAAGAATTTTAGAGATATTTTAACTTTGAAACAAAAAAGTTAAGAATTTGTGTTAATATATTAACTTTTAACACAGTATCTGCGTTGATTTAATTGCATTTATGTTGTTTGATTCAATTTTAATGCCATTTTAATCCCCCCTTAGCCTATTTACTTTCGTTTACCATTCTGAGTAACTCAGCAAAGCTGCAACAATTAATTTTTGATCAATGTGTTTTAAAATATGATACAACAAGCTACTATAAAAAACAGTCTTTCAATTATAGAAAGAACAGAACTTCTTCTAAAGAACAAACTTTAAACAAATGTATAGTTTTCGTACCAAAAATTCAAATAACATTCTATGAACTATTAAAATATTTGCTACGAAATACTTTTCCAATTCAGAAAAGAATGCATATACATCTGTTATTTGTGACGCTTTTTCACAAAAGAGTAATTCTCTTTTCGGAAGGAGAAAAGAGAAATTATCAATCGCATAGAAAAATATTTTTCTCCAGCAAATACGAACCAAACTAGTTGTATAGGAAAAGTTTAAAAAGTTTACAATTAATAGAAGAAAGGGAGATGGCAATATGTAAAAGGAAATCTGTTTTGAAAGAACGTTTAGATTCAGCTAATAAATAAAACGTTAATTAAGAGTTCTTATGTTTCGTTTTGATACTAATTACACCTTAAGTTTACTTATTCTATAATGCACTAGTATTTCTTTTCTTTTTCTCTCTTTAATCGATCATTTTTAGAGATCTCTCATTGTTATATTTATTTTGCATGTACTTATTTCGTCTTTCAGTTTCAGTTCTAATATTTATATGGACAACATTCGAAAATAACGTA
Organism: Stegodyphus mimosarum; assembly: GCA_000611955.2. Classification (NCBI taxonomy): domain Eukaryota; kingdom Metazoa; phylum Arthropoda; class Arachnida; order Araneae; family Eresidae; genus Stegodyphus; species Stegodyphus mimosarum. Next base: position 495,403 of record KK112133.1, read on the forward strand.
ATTGCCCGAAATATTAATAAAAAATACAATACCATTTCTACAGAAGTAAATGTTTCGTGACAGCGTTTCTAAAATCAGCAGCAGAAATCTACATATTTTTCTTTAGAAATACCCACGGACCTTCGAAGAGAGAGAAATAAATATTTTTCTTAACTTCAGCTATTGCCTACATTAGTGTCCGGCAACCCGTGGCACGGGAGCCAAATGTGGATCTTTGGCTTCTTAAGTATGACTCTTCCACAAAACAACAAATGCTAGCTTCCGCACATAAAAGCAAGAAAATAAATCTTGAAAATACAACACAAAGGCCATCAAATTTTACAGAAGCATGAAAAAAAAACTGAAAACATACCCGCCAGTGTAATTCCTAGCAATTTTTTTGTACTGATTTCGGCGTTTTGATTGTGCAGATAATAAATCAAATTGTGCTGTCGTACTAAGTGTCATATGCCAAATTTTAACTAACGAAGTACTTTGAATTTATATACCATTCAACGACAATTTTAACTTAAATGAGAATCCAAATAAGGTACAAATTAAGTTTAGTTTCAAAATATCTTGATTTTTAACTTCTTAGACCTTTCAAGTTTTTTCCAGTGTCTGAACCAAAACTTTTTCCAGCAAGTAAATTTAGGAAGCATAAAATTAGCTCTTTGAAATCCAAACCTTTCGCTAACTTGTATCCTTAAACGTCGATCTCAGCAAGCGTACGTTGATCCGATTGAGGACGTTCTTAGTAAAGCCAGCTTAAGAGTTTCCTAATTACGTGAATAACAATATACATACCTACATTATATCAGTGGTCTACACTATTAATACTGATTTCATAATAAGAGGGAGGGCAACAGATGAAGATAAATAACACTGCAACAAAACAAATCAGCTCTTCTATGATCGCTGAAGCCAAATCAAACTTAATATATACGAAACAAACTTTACATATCCGAAAACGTACACATCCAAAAAGAAATCAAGCTTTACATATCAACGCTCGCCCAATGGAAACAAAATCCCCAGCACTCATAATCCCTAAAAAAGGCACCAAACTGACAAATAAGCCCAGATTAGAAATGAAGGGACCTAGAACTAAAATCGCCGGTGCGTCAAATACATCGAACTGACATGGGATCCAGGTTTTACTTGGATACCAAACATAGCAGACCTCAAGAATCGGACGATACGAATAGCGTACAATCTTCAGCAATTCCAAGATGCCAAGTAGGGCTTGAATAAACAGTTACAAAACTACACAGCAGTTGCTGAAAAAGTCATAACTATGCAGCGGCAGTCTGGTCAACAGCAATGCAAAATGAAAAACGTAAAGCATTTTCTAAGCATCCAAAGACCGATTTGTATCAATACACGTGCTTACCGTAAAACTTCTACAGCAACAACAAACATCCTACCACAATTCGCGCCATTGCATATACAAGCAGAATTAACAAACTGTTCTCCAACGGCGAAATCGAGCAACAAACTGCATATTCATCCATCCGTCAGGGATTCTGCAACAGAAGTGTAGATCTGCAACAATAGTTTGTTACTTTCAATACAAAGTGTCAGTACTACACTGGCAGTTCAAGCCAAGATAAATAAAACTGGTTGTACCTTTGTTAAGTGCACTAATCAACAAGTATTCCACACGTGGAAAGCACAACTTTTAACCAAGAATAACATCTTCAAAGTAGGAGCGCTGTCACTAGCAATGGCAATAACTCATGCAGTAAACAGTAGGCACTGCAACGCCAGTTTCTACATCTATAGCCTCTCAGTGCTATATGCCATCCTAAATCCCGTCTACAGTTCTCATATCATCAATAATATTCAAGCGGACGTAAAGTGCTTCAGACAACTTAATTCCAACCTCCTTTTGGATAAAGGCACATGTCGGAAATCAAGGAAATGAACGAGCAGATTCACTGTCAAAGAAGGCCGTACGCAACATTTGCTACTACCATACTCTTGTTTCAAAAGAGCCATCAATAATTTGGTTAAAGCAAAGTCACAAGACGGTATCATAAGGCCGTCGGGCCTATCTCTTCTTTCTTAAAGTCAGCAACAAAAGATGTACTTTCTCTCCTAAGCTAACATGCGATATTACAGGCTGTAGGGTTTCCACTTCTTCTGGATAAAGGAACATGCCAGAAGTAAAGGAATTGAGACGATTCCCAGCGGTAAAGGCAATTCGTAACATCGGAGCGAACAAAGGCTATTGTTTTTCACAAAATCGAAAGGAGCGAACAAAGGCTATTATGTTTCACTAATCAGGTTATTTTATGCTTTGGATCTTCATGGTTACTTCTTGATTCTATTTCCCTACCAAAATGTAAATGAGGTAGAATGTGTTAGTATTGAAAGGAAGGTTAATTCAGAGAGTGTTGTTTCTGTCGATCTCCCGTTACTAAAATAGCTAGCTCAGATGAGATAGTATTATCCGTCTTTGCATTATAGTTGCCGATATTTTAATTGTTACTCTCATAAGAAGTTTTGATCTAGCTTCACGTAAATCCTTTGTATATTCCTTGGTTAATGCGTTTAGTTTTAATTTTAAATTTGAATTCACTATTTCTCTCTAAGTTACATCGTCGATAAGCGGTTGCCTGATTTGTAAGCAAGAGTCGTGCATTTATGTTCAGAGGTTTGACTTAATAAAAGGTTTTGTTTAAGCCTTCTAAAGTCTTGAGTCGTTGAGTTCAGACGCAACGATAATTCGCTTTTAGTCTGTTAGTAGTTTGGACTTAATGTATGTTATCAAAGCAAGTCAAACTTTATAACGCCATCGCACATTTCCAATCTATTTTCATAAACGATGCCTAAGCAATACAGGTTAATGCATCTGCAGTAGCACGGGAACTCCCCCATAATACCTGACGAACTCTTCAATGACACCCAGCCACCGTCTCAGACTTTTGGACACTACAGAGAGTCTGAGACTTCTGAGAACAAGATCTCAGTTTTAAGCTACAGGAAATTCGATTTTCTGTCCACTTCATCAAAAATATTTCAAGTTAGCTAAAGAAAACAAAACATTTAAATTTTATGTAGACCGCCGTCTGTCTACTTCCATACAGAAAACAATTATCTGCAGAATTTTAGAGGGTTCATTCTGGCATCTTTTTAATATCTTTGTAAATGACCTATCAAAAGCGCTTAGGATCAGATCTGTAGTATATGGTATTACAGTGTTGTCCATTTCTGTTAATCTGCAGCTGACTATGAATAAATTGCAAACAAGCCTTAACATCATCTCGCACTGGTACTTTCAATAGAGAGTTTAACTTTATATCAGCAAGGACAATGTTTTCTTTTCCTCAAATTTTCAAGAGAACAAACAACCAGTTAATGACAATATCAAGATCTATGACCATTCTATACTAGTAATCCCCTTGATCAAAAATTAAGATGTAGGATTAAGATGATGGACAAGTAGACAATCAACAATACTGAATAATGAACAAGCCTCCGAACACATTACCCATGCGTTAAAGAAAGCTTATTTGGTTACCTATGATCCCACAGTCGAGACCCACATTCTACTTTAGCACATATTAACTCTAATCACGCCAGTTATGAATTGTGCTGTCTTCGTATGGAACCTTAACCTCAGAAAAATAAGCGTCTTTTGAAATAAGCTGTTGTATGTAATGATAATGCAAAGAACAGTATTATTCACTAAGATCCTTAAATGCACGACTGCGCCTTCATCATAGGTTATTGTCTTTATAAAAATGTTGCCCGTTCAAAATTTTTAATTTTGTCCTTGATTAATTACGATCGAACAATCTTAGAGAACTTCAAATTCCCAAGAATACTGTATTCTGATTATTTGTAGCAGACTCCCTTTGTAGTCTTGGTTCTTCCATGACCATTTCACCTGACGTACCAGCATTCCATTGCTATTGCAGAACAGGAAACGCTATACCGGAATTTTGAATCCCATCTTCTCTTAACTTTAATAGATAATACTACTCGTCCATGTTAACTATATATGACTTTCAACTACCATTAAACAATTTTGACAGTGTATCTTCTGTTTCAATCTTAAAATCAACATAGTGCTTTAGACTGCAAAGTTCAGGATACAGTGAAAAGCTCTTCAAGGCAAAAAGTCTAGTCAGCGATCATGTTCTGCCCCCTCCTATCACAAAAAAAGACTTTACAATTAAATTTTCTTTGAACAGATTTTTATTTTGCCTTGAATGTTTATTCTATGCGTTTTCAAAGACTCATGTTCTTACTCAGTCTCATAAAGAAATGTACACTGCACAAAAAAAAAGGTCAACTCTATATCTCCTCTTCTACTGGGCCGATTGACGAAATTCAAATCGAGCTTTTCATGTCTCGAAAGCGTAACTTAGGATATATATAAGATTTATATATAGCATTGTTATAGCATAGATATTTGGCACTAAATTGGTCTTTTTCTGTAATAACATAGCAATTTTTTCCATAATTCGATTCTACAACTCAAATTATACCTACATATTAAATTTTGTAAAACTTGGTGCGAAATTTACAGAGAAATTCAATAATTTAACTTGCCGAATTTTTTTTTCAGTTTTCGCCAAGAATAATTCACTTGGCGAACTTCTTAATACATGGCAACCTATTCTCCTATTTCTTCCATTGTCAGGAAAGGAAAAAAAGTCACATCATTCCAACATTTTTACATTGTGCATGAACGAAAAAAAGTCACATCGTTCTACTTGCAAATAATTTTACAAACTGTGTAAACCACATTAGATGTTATTATTGCTTTCAATAATATGCCAAAGTTAAAAACGCGCATATAAATTCACATATATCTTCGAAAATTTTGAATAAAAAGCTATAATTTTTTAAGTATACTTAGAAACACATCTACCTTAAGGTAATAATAAAAATTTTGTAGGTTATAATTCAAAATTTTTTTACAGAAATTTATAAAAATTATTTAAACATAAGACATTTTAAAAATAGATCTTAAAAATGGGCGAATTTTATTTCGAGTGAACCTAAATTTCGAACTGTGAAAGAAGGAATCACGTAAGTGTAGTAAGAAAAGTGATATTAATAAATATATATCAAATTCAGTTAGCATTGAGGAGCTAAAAGTTTGAGATCGAATTGTTTAAAAACTACTCGTGCGATTTTTACACAACTTGGCCGTTTGGCATAATTAGAGTCGTTAAATCAATATATGGAAAAGAATTGACATGTCATTTCAGAAAAAGTCCGATTTTATGTCAAAGTACCTATATTAGAGCAATGCTACATATAAATCGAATACATATCCGAAGTCGCCCTTTCGAGACATGGAAAACGCAATTTGAATTTCGTATATCGGCCCAGTAGAACGGGAGCTATAAAACTGTCCCCCCTTTTTTTTTCTTTCGCAGAGTACATCAATACAACAATGTGCCTACGAAAACCATGCGTATGTTTAATAAATGAATCATTTTAAGCATTAATACATAACCTGTTACAATACTTAATTTTAAATCTTAAATTAATAAATAATAAGATGCTTCATATAACGTAATTACCATCCATCGGCAGTGAATAACAGTTTAATGATATTTAATTGCGCAGATAATGAGAAAAAGAAAGTTTTACTGCAGAAATATTTGTCATTTTGTTTATATGTGTGTTTACAGATATGATTGTATATGAAATTAAACCCATCGGATCCCTCAAACAAACATGGAACATTTTTTTCTGAAGCCTTTTACTTTAGCGAAAAGTATATATTACTATATATCTTTTACGGACACTAAAGGTGTGTCATATATAAACATAAGTTATACATAAAGTTAAGGAAACGTCTTGCTCAAGCTATTATAAAAGAAAACTACATAATTCTATGGAAGTATATAAAGCACGGAGTTAGAAACGTCTTTTACTAGTTATAATTCTGCTGCAATTTTATTAAAAAGACTAGTTGGCTATATTATTAAGCTAAATATATTTACTTTATATCAATTAATTTATTATAGAAAAACTGTAGCTTAAAGTTACATAAGATGTGCCGCTTTTTGCTTTTAAAATTGTTTAACAACTTTTTTTTTACTATACTATTTCTCATGTTTCAGTAGATCGAAATTTTGAATTTTATCTTTTTTTCTCTGCATTTTTTTTAAGTTTTAAATTAAATATGAATGAATGCTTTCCGATCATTTATTGCTCATTTACTGCTTATTACAATTCCTTAAATTTCGTGCTAAAACGTTTTACTCCATTTTGCTACTGTCTTAAAAATGGTATATATTATGAAAAGTTTTAATATTGTTGATGCCATAAAATACAAAGTTATTAACTTTCAAATACATACTTTATCGTTGTTTTTCTTGAACTTATGTTTTAGATATTTTTGCATGTTTACATTCAGTTTGCACTTATTTATTTAACTTGAAAGATAAATGAAAGATCTTATGTTTAGTCAAATGGCAATGCTCTGAAGATGACCATACGCGAAGCTGCAAGGAAGGTAATTTAAAGATTTTATGCTTTGCACTGTGCCAACACTTGCTAATGTACGTAGATGATAAATATATTATAATTTAATGGATAGTGAATTTTGTAAAGGTTCTGCTGAAGATATTTCTAATATAAACACTGCGTTTACAAAGAGTGTGAAACAGAGCAATATACAGCAGAGGAAAACATTTATAAAGATTGTTATTTGCGAAATTCTGCGACACACAGCACAGGAAATCATAAGAATTCTCACTACCAGAGACAAGCTAAGACACTAAACTAAACATTACGAAAGTAAACTTGTAACATTTCGGAGGCTTTGCGGATTCTCTTATGTCCGATGGCTTTATTTGCTTTATTAAAAAATCTTGCTAAATATTCTAGCTAATTTACAATTTATTCTTTGAAGTTACAGTTCCATATTGTTTACGCTGCATATTTTTTATCAATAACTTCACAAATTTCTTATTCATATTTGCATAAAACAGCCCCAAAAACGCAGTGTTGTAGATTAATTGTGTTTAATGTGCAAACTAATCATTTACAATTGCCGAATTTGCGTTTTCATTCAACTCGGTAAATATAGCTGATTATGTTATGGTACTGCTTCTTAATTATTTTAATGCACCTCAGATATGCGTTCCACTCAGTCCGTAATCAGCGCAATAATTGTTAGCGCACAGAAAACATACTCTACTTGTATCACGTATACACTGCTACAATATGAGGGAAAATTTTCTGTAGTACTTGACTTTCATGGTCCTCGTTATCAAAACGGCGCCAAGATATCACCAAGTTTAAACTATTCGGTAGAGTTTGTGGCTTTCATATCTCGGTAATTGCTTTTAATATGGCATCAAAAGCCTTATCGTTCCTAAAGGATTTCCACCACATGAATTCGGATAGGTACGACTCTAGATGATATCGAGCCACACCCCTTTGCTTTTTGTTTCGCCATTTAACAGAACCCCACAATCTTTAACATTTTGGGTGTGAGTTTTGGTTTTTGGGTCAAGAAAATTAAATTTGTGATTCACCGTCAAATGGCGGAATGCAGCCTTTTCAAGTCCTTCTGTTTCATAGGCTTGCCAACAATCTGAATATATTATCGATCCTTCCACTACGTTATCTGCAGTCGTTGATCATTCATGCTGATATCATGATATTATTCATGTATTCTTTTCAAAATTCATTAATAAATGTAGCGGATGGGGTGTACGGAAAAAATGTTACCCGGAAAATAAGGAACGAAAAAAAAAAGAACTCTAAAAGCTCGCCAAATAATGTCGCCAATCGGAGTTGGGGAGACCTGCGAAATTCTAATTTAACCGGCAGGGTTATAGCGGGCTCTCTTGGGGGCAGGTTTTAAAGGGTAAGACGTTGAGCTAGCTGCAGCCGAGCAAGGTCATTTCGATAGCAGGTTTTAATATTCTTATCACAAACTGTGACTAAATTTCATCTACAGCGGTTTGTTATAATGCTGCTTTTAACGCTCAGTTATGCGACAATGTTTCCCCCCTGAACCACAGCTTAAGGCTATAACTAACGAGGGGAACAATCACTAATGACCATGACCCGCTGGTCAACCCTCTATTTTACCATCGGATAGGCAAGCAGCTGTCTTATCTTCTTTCAATCATCGTCAGAAGATTTCTCTATTCCGCAGGTATGGTTGTTATGATAAAACTTTTATCTCCCATCTTGGCGATATTTCTAAACATCCCTTACTTTTCCCTTTGCAAAAGAATGGTGACTTATTTTCCGTTCCCTAATCTTCCGGTGCCTATCTTTCCGTTCCTATCCCTTATTTTCCGGGTGCCATTTTTTCTTACAACCAGCGGATGGTAGGTGGTTCAATCAGTTAGGAAATAAAACTGAAGAGTCGTAACGGCGGCATAGCTGCTTAACTAATGGATCTCCAGTCTTGATATCACTGTGCTTCCTTTCCGATTTGGAACCTGAATAAAAAAGCACTCACCACTTTCACGGCATGACCCGCCGAATATCCACTGTCGTGGAAGTATACTGCAAGGGTTGTTTTTCCGCCGCACAATCAAACTCGTCAATGTGAACTATTTTTCCTTCTCATCTTTTAGGTTTGTCAAAGTAAATCTAGCTAATAAACCTCTCTAATAAAACTGCTTCAGTAAACGCAATAGTTCGATACATGTTGAGATGTAAGCACATTTCTACATATGTTGAGTATCTAAGCGAGCTTAGTTCCTCTACCCCAACAGTAGATAAAACGCAGCGCTGTTAGGAATAGTATTCTGGAACCATTAAACCTGTTGTCGGATGGAATGCTCTTTTGTTGTTTACAACGTTTCAGTTGCAGCTCCACATACTTTCGTTTACATATAGTTTCAATTCGTGGACATTTACGCGTATTCTTTTGCCTGAATTTGAAGGTAATGTATCTTTTCCCTAAAAAACGATACGGCATCTTCCTCACTCCTCGGTACATAAAAAATTGTCAACTTTCTTTTACAATGTTTAAATTGAAAAAAAAGACTATTACGATATCATATAGTTCATGAAATTCGTGAATGTATCTTTTTACATACTTTGGCGGTTTATCGCGGTGGCCGTGAAAATCATTTAACCGATATCTCTAACAGTATAATTTTAGAAGTCTGCTCTCTCTGATTTCATTTCAAAATTTAATTCATTTTTATTTAATCTTTAATATTATTTATTACGTTAATATATATAAGCAACAGAAGGGATAACTTTTTTTTCTTGCTTTACGCTCATTCATTTATTATTATTCTCTCTGAGAAAGGTTCATTTAGGAGACGATGAGAAAAAAGCATTTTAAAACTTCGGAAAGTCTGAAAATAGTACTAAAGTTAGAAAACAGCACAACTGTTAGAAAATAACACTACATTGCGAAATACCCCTTTTGTTTTACTTTTGTGACTATCTTATCAGCATTTATTTACGAAATAATCTATCTCTATGATATTATTCATAAGGAGAAAATTATAGTAAATTAATAAATACACAATGTTGCATATTATGGTTTCAAATAGATATTTTCCAAAGAAAATTTAGTAAGATGTTGGAATAAGTAACTTTATATTCTTCTGAGTAAAATCTTCGGATAACTGTTGCGAGAGTTAATAAAATAATTAATTTAAATATTTAGATTGAAAACAGTATTTATGAAGAAATGAGGCTAGACTGCAGATTACGGGCCAGTCGCCAAATGAAGCGAAATTGCGCCAAATCTGGTAACCTCTTGGCGTCATGAAAATCGTTAGGATTTAAGGTTACAGTTCATAGCATTTAAGCGGGCTTTTTGAATTCTCGTCATTTCACTGTGCTTCTAGTAAATTCTGTGAGCAAAATGGCTGACGTCGAAAGAGTTGAACGTGTAGATTTTACTTATTTGATTCGGTTGCAAGATAAGGGCGAAAGATGTGTGATAGAATGGTGCATGAATTATGATTTGATTGCGAATATGTACGAATGTCCTAAATGTAAAAATAGTATGAAATTACTTGAAATGAAAGATGCGACAGATTTGTGTGAATGGAGGGTGTGTCCATTATATGTGGTTAAGCACATGGTTGAAATGAGCCGTAGAGTCGGTATTGAATAAGCGCGCCATTTTGAATTTCATCTCCATTGTATTGTTACATTTTAGTGTGGATATAAACAAATGCGAGTTTCTACAATTTATTATAGATAAAAATTTATTGTAAAAATATAAATAACGTAGTTAAAATTGTTTAACCACTTTTTTTTTACTGTACTATTGCTCATGTAGATCGAAATTTTGAATTTTATCTTTTTTTCTTCTGCATTTTTTTAAAATTTTAAATTCAATATGAATCAATGCTTTCCGATCATTTATTGCTCATTTACTGCTTATTACAATTTCTTAAATTTCGTGCTAAAACGTTTTACTCCATTTTGCTACTGTCTTAAAAATGGTATATATTATGAAAAGCTTTAATATTGTTGATGCCATAAAATACATAGTTATTAACTTTCAAATACTTTATCGTTGTTTTTCTTGAACTTATGTTTTAGATATTTTTGCATGTTTACATGATCAATTTTTTGCATGTTTACAGGATTCATTCAAATTCGCAACCATCTAATATGGCGATATGATGAGTTCGTGATTTTCTAAAACGCGCGAAAATAATTTGATTAAGCCCAGAAAACGCGCGAAAATAATAATGATTTGGCGACTTTTCGAAAGTGCGCCAAACTGGCTCGTAATGTGCAGTTTTACCAGAAATGAATAGCATATGCTTTCATGCTAAACTTCACAATTATTTCCCTTTTATTCATAAATATGAAAAATATTCTTTCAAGCAAAATATCAATTATTAAAATCCTAGAAACTGCGCTTTCTTTCGTTTAGCATCTAATGAATTTATAAAACTCAAACCCGATTTGGAAATAATATTGGAAATTGTTGAGTAATATTTAAACCTTTATGCATTACAGTTTCATAAAATGCATGATAATGTCTTACTGTTTCGGTTAAATATCAGTTTAATTTTTTGAATTTATATATTCCTGTTTGGGCACATGATACGTTGTTGCATGTTTTTTTCATGCACGTTATTCACATGATTTTTCTTCTTATTATTTTTTACAGTAACGTTTTCAGCATATGGCTTATAAAGTCCTAATTTACCGTAATAATGTATGAAATGTAAATAGAGAGCTAAGTGCACTGTATAAGCAAATAAAATTTTGCATTTAAAAATAACAACTGTAATTCTCATCTTTGAAGTATATAATATATATATATATATTAGATATTAATATATGTTATATATTTTATATATCTATAATTAATATGTCTACATATATATAATAAATAGATATTAATGTATCTATTTATCCGAGATAAGTACATGTTAAAATGATAAGTTTTCCCTTTAGCCAATTATTTCATAAATAATATACTTAGCGTATGTTTCCCTCTCAACTTTCAAGATCTGAAGCTAGTGAAAACAAGAAGGCGTATGCGAGTAAACGTGGTACACATTTTGAATGCATGTATTATACACAAATAGGCAGAAAAACAATATTTACTTCAGCGCTTCGTTAAGACAAAGTCTTAAAATATTTTTATTTGCCTCAGTGCTTTCTCCCCGATGCCATTTCGTAATACAGTAATTCAACAGAATATGCCGCATATACGCTCCTCATTTCAGAAAAGGCTAAAGTTATATGTGCAGTAATTAATAATATTTTACGAAACGTTTATGAAAGCAACAATTCTAAAAGTGTTTAGACTGTTTTCATTTACTTTTCGAATATAACTTCCAAAAGTATGATTTCCTCCCCCCCCCAGAATATTCAATGCTTTCCAGCAGTTAATTAATTTAATTCTATTCAAAGACCTTCCCAAAACTTTTTTTGGCTTATTTATTAATTTATTCCAGTACATTCTACAATAATTTGAATAATTAATGAAAGCCAAATATGAATTAACGGTAATAAACATTTCTGAAATTCAATGTTTTATGCTGACTTGTTTATAAACACTTATTTTAAAGTATTTTATGTTTGCAAAATTAATTAAAAAGGGATTTAGATCTTTATTTCACATAAAAAAAAATCTTAATGCCTACCCATGATTCTAAATTGTTCTCTATTTTCATGTTTTAATTATTCGTCTAATAATATAGAAATTAAGAACAGAGACCACCGTCAGATTCTTGCGAAATTCATAGGTAACTTATATAAAATGAACACTAATGTAAGGCTGAATTTTGCCCAAACTAACCAAAATGTTTGCTGATTTTTGTACATGTCTGTCTTTTACTTAAAAACTGGAAAATAATTAAATAAAGCGAAAGAAAAATTAATACACAAATTCTTCCAAATTTTGGTTTGTCAATCTTTGTCAATATTAGAGAATTCACAGACATCTAGAAATATACTTTAATTAGCGATCGAACTTGACAGACAAAGTTATTATATGTCTCATCCTTATAATTTTTTATTCGTAGCTTATTACTGGATTTACGGTAAAGAATCAGATTCCAGAATTAGGAAAAATTTGTAAGGCTTAAATTCATTATTCCAAATTTAGTATTTATTTGACTTTTTATCGCATCCTCATTCAAAGTATATTTAACAAAACAAATAAATTTGATATGTTATATTCATATTTTTCAATTTCAAAATTTTGAGACCTTTTTGCCTGTCTTCACAAATATGAAATCAATGCATAAAACCTGTAAAATCAAAGTAAAAAAAAACTAGAATTTTTATAGTAAGTGTATCAAAAAAAGCTAGAAGCTATCAGAGCATGCAGTTAGCAAAAAAGAAACTATTTTACAGTGAAAACATGTAGCAAGAGTTAACAGTAATTAATTAATACTTAGTAGGGCGTATGACGCAAATGCTAAATCTAAAATTTTTAAATGCAATTTTGAATTGAAGTTGAGGTAAGTTTAATAAGTTAGAAACATTTCTTTTCGCTGAATGTTCATCTCTCATTCAATCATCGTGGAAACGTGTGTGCGAACGCAATGGAAAAAATTGGAACTAGTTAAAATTAGAAACTAGTTGAAAATTACACAGAGGAAGTAAAAATGTTTTTCAATAAAAAGCCCAAAAATACATTATATGCCCATTACTTACCAACTTATAACCATGTATTATATGTATGAGGTAAGTTTAGAAACATTTCTTTTCGCTGAATGTTAATCTCTCATTCAATCATCGTGGAAACGTGTGTGCGAAAGCAATGGAAAAAATTGGAACTAGTTAAAATTAGAAACTAGTTGAAAATTACACAGAGGAAGTAAAAATGTTTTTCAATAAAAAGCCCAAAAATACATTATATGCCCATTACTTACCAACTTATAACCATATATTATATGTATGAGGTAAGTTTAGAAACATTTCTTTTCGTTGAATGTTAATCTCTCATACAGTTATCGTGGAAAAGTGTGTGCGAATGCAATGGAAAAAAATGGAACTAGTTAAAATTTGAACAATTGGAAACTAGTTAAAAATTACACAGAGGAAGTAAAAATGTTTTTCAATAAAAAGCCTAAAAATATATTATATGCCCATTACTTACCAACTTATAACGATATATTATATGCGCATTAACTGAAAAACCATATACTAACTAAACTTAAACAACTTAAAAACCATATGCTATACGCACATTACTTACTCCGAAAGGAAATCCAAACGAAGTTATTCAGATATATTGTTTCCAAAACATAGTTTAGTAATATTTAAACATAATATTAATATAAAAAATATTAAAAACATTAATTAAAATCAATGAAAGTGATATGCGGAGTTATATCAGAGTTTTTTGAACTATCTGAATTTCAGTAGAAAAAAAAATCTCTTAGATCTGAAATTTTATTTTCAATGCGATATTTCGAGTGTTAGATTCCCGTGCATCAAATAAACGTGGCGACGATTTAGATTATTTCTGAAAGAAATTTAACAAAATTAAAGTCTTGTAAGCAAACAATCCATAAAACTTTGTTTGTTTGGCAAAAAATACCGTTAAATTTAATTTTTACAATGAAATATATCATAAATCCCAAATATTTAACATAACTACCTAGCTCACCCATCACGTTGCTGCTCTGTTATGTCTTGTCTCCGTCAGGTGCCCGTTTACCTTTCACTCTTCCCGCTAAACATGAGAAAGTTCGACGACGCTGGTCAGATAACTGAAATGACATTACTTTCTCGGCGAGAGGCATTCAAACACCAATTCTTTTAACGCCATCTATCGTCCTTTCGGAGAAGTCCGCGGGAGAAATCATCCTGCCGCACCGTATCTCATTTCCTCAGCTGTAGCCGGTCTTTTGTTAGAAATTTACTGAGCGGACGGTGATAATGCGGAAACACCTGTCAGGAATAACTAAAGGATATTTATTTAGATCCAAAATTAATGCGGTTAACATAGAAGTGCTTTACATTCTTGCTTTATAATTAAAATAAGATTTGAAGAATCAATAATATCCATGGAGTAATTTTTAATAAAGGTTCGAATATTGATAATTAATTTGTCGCTATTTCGCGGATTTTTTGCATTTAGAATGCATGGTATTAAATAATTTAGGAAGATATTTTTATTCGATAATAACTCATATATTAAATGTGTATGTAATATACAGATTTCAGACTAAATATTTCTGGACTTAAACGCATAGATGGAGATTTAAAAAATGAATGCTGATGAAACAGAAAAAGGAAAAAAGTCTATCTTTATCCGATCAAAATTACTCTATATTTCTGTAATTAAAATTTTGAGGATATGCGCAAATAGTTAGATAGATAGTTACTCAATGTAGTTCGCAAGGGAATTTCTGAACGAAACTTTTGTTGTCAAAGAAAAATTAATAATAAAGGCTTGCTTTTAAATTCCCTTCTGAGGAAACCTTAAAATCTGAATCATCAAAGCAATCAAAGTTTTATATGATGCCCAGAATTCTTATTCCAGCTAAGCTTTTTCTTTTTTTCTAAAATTATTCAACAGTATAAGTAGCAATTTTCTAATTCGAACTCTGAAGAAGATTCTAGTAAAATTTAAATTTCGTATGATTAAACTAAAATGTATCACATAACAGAATTCTGAAAACCTACTTTATTTGATCCATTTATTAAGCTGGAACCCTGGGTTACCGATTGCTAAGTGATATTTAATCCTTTACATTGCTGAAGAATGCTATATAAATCTTGCTTCAAATGCTCAAGGGGTATGCTGCAAAAAAAAATGTTATTCAAAACTCTCTCCTGACAGTTACAACTGATACAATTGCAAAATTGTAAGTATGTGTAGGGATTTATATTTATTTTAAATAATCAATTTAGTTTAAGTTATATTTTCTTTCCTATAAGCCTTGAATATATAGCTTAGCTTATAAGTCTTGAATAGCATTCTTTTGCAGCATACACCTTGAGCATTTGAAGTAAGATTTATATAGTATACTTCAGCAACGTAATGGGATTAAATATCACTTAGCAATCGGTAACCCACTGTTCCAGCTTAATAAATGAATCAAATAAAGTAGGTTTTCAGACTTCTGTCATGTGATACATTTTAGTTTAATTGTACGAAATTTAAATTTTACTAGAATCTTCTTCAGAGTTCCAATTAGAAAATTTCTACTTATACTGTTGAATAGTTTTAGAAAAGAAGAAAAACCTTAGCTGAAATAAGAGTTCTGGGTATCATATAAAACTTTGATTGCTATTAATGTTTCAGATTTTAAGGTTTCGGCAAAGGGAATTTAAAACCGAGCCTTCATTATTAATTTTTCTTTGACAACAAAAGTTTCGTTCATTCCTCTAATTGTCAATGCCAGAATATTTAAATTTGATAGCGTGCGTGAAATAATACAAATTCTACCTTGAAGAGAAAGATTTAAATACCGAGTGAGTTCTAGAAGGGAAAGTTAGAAAAGTTGACAAGCGCTGTACTTTTGTAGCGTGAGCTTCTGTTCTGCATTTATTGACGATTAAACGTGGCATAACAGCTATTACTTTGCTACCACAAGATATTCGACACGGTTTTAGGAAACATGAATATCTGAGCTCTGTAGTGTAATTCTACTGCTAGTTAATATCTTCGAATTTTTAGTTTATTTCTTGTTATTTGAGTTACCGCCCGAGTGAGGCGTAGTGTGTTAGCGTCAAGTAGACGCATTGTGAATTTTAAAGACTTAATAAAGGGTTCTTTTTACCCTTCTCCTGTGTGGTTTCTACACGTAGTTCAGCTTTCAGATCAGAAGGTAGACAACTGGTTCTTACATATTTAAAAGGATTATTTAAGGATATTTAAGTATATATTTAAAAATGTAGTATATTTCACAGTAACAACGTTTCTAACCGAAAAAATCTTAGTATTCCGAAATTATAAATCACGCGAGTTATGATTCAAGAATTTAAACACGCGGCTAACACGAAACGCATATTATCTTAACCGGAGTAGCACTATGATGTCGTAATGACTGGCAATCTTATCGTGCTTGCTTGAAAAGACATCGCAGCATTTTGTCTTTAAGAAACCTAGAACCTTGTAAATGTTTAGTGTCTTTGCGCCATGGGGGCACAATAAATACATGGCGAGCCGAAAGTCCTCTCGCGTGGCTTGTGGAGAGAGGTGAGAGAGCGCTGTACCACGACCCAGGGTGCTCTCCCTCAAAACTGGGGGGGAATACAAGTCCAACCTTCTTGAAGCTCTGGGAACCAATCTTCCATGATTATGGACTCGACAACAACAAGAAGACACTTAAATGTGAGTGACATTCCACTGAACTACAACGTTACAAAAAGTCGAATTGATGACTTAACCTCTGACTCTTTTGATGCAAATACGTAAATCCCATTTTCGTCGCAAAAACGTAGGATAATAACGTCGTGTTTCAGGTCCTAGTGCCGCCCTTTTGTCGTGACTTTCGCGAAAGCCTCTTTTCGACGCGCTTTTATAAAACTAATTCGAATTTAACAAAACATTAAACATTATAAAATTACTCACTTAATTTTTCCAAGTCGTTGAATTTCGTTTGCATTCCCACGAGTACTTCTTTCCAAAATTTCTAAATTTCTAAAACTGATCAACTTACGGATTTCTTGAAACATATTTTACAAAACCACATAATATTTTCAAAAATAGTTAATTAAATAAATAATTAAATAAAATTAAATAAAATATACAAAGATATACAGATCTTATAAGCAGCTCCCATAAAATACATCAAATATTTAAGTCACGGAAGGACTGTTTATTTCTTGATTTAAAAAACATCGTAACAAATTAAGTATAGAAAATAGACTTTCGATGATAAGATTTGTAATCATCTTTGAATAATTCATCATGGGAAGAAAAGGGGTAGGGAATATTTTCATAATTCCCGGTTAGACTTCCACAGAAATATCCAACAATTACATGACTGTATAGCAAAGTATTTTATTTTACTTGGCAACATTCTCAATTATATCTTTATAGAACAGATATAAAATATTTTTATTTTATTAAAATCTACATACTTAATTATACATTACTTCAATTCCCAATCCCTTTCCATAATATTTCCACACGATTTGAATTGTGTATTTTTGTCAAGCACTCTTTTAATAAACTGCTTATGACGGAATTTTATATTATGTTGTCAATTTTTGTACCTCTCGAGATTTAGAATTTCATTTGTTAATGACAAACTTTCGTATAACTTTTTGATTCTGTATTTTGTTAAATTCATTTTTATTTTACATATTGAATGTAG
Source organism: Stegodyphus mimosarum (assembly GCA_000611955.2). NCBI lineage: Eukaryota > Metazoa > Arthropoda > Arachnida > Araneae > Eresidae > Stegodyphus > Stegodyphus mimosarum. The sequence goes on from KK112133.1 coordinate 513,102, forward strand.
AAGGAACGCTCAATATTAATCTCTATAATCTTATAATATTAATTGACAAAAGACTACGTTTTCCCAAATGCAGCATTCTTTCGTACATGTTTCTAAATTTTTACTACACAGATATTGAAAATCCACAAGAAAAAAAAAAAAACGCTTCTGAGGAAACTGACATTAATAGTTATCTTAAACTTCAGAACTGAAAACAGATGTTTTCATAGCCTGAACAGGTCTTTAAAATCCAGCTTTCTCAAGTTAAGAACTAAATTACTTCTTTACATTATTCTGACTTAGGTGTCAGAAGCCTGTGCGCCGACTTTAGGTGATGAGAAAGCTTTTGAGATTTTTAAAAAAAGGATATTGCGTTACATACTTTGTGGGGCTCCAGAGCCCACCAGCTGCCGAGCGGTAAAGATGCTGAACACTGGTAGTTTGGTCCGAGGTTCGAATCCCGCGAACGGGCTGGCTGCATGGGCGTTTTCGTGGTTTTTCCCATGTGTAACGTGTATATGAGCCAGTTTCCCTTAGAAAGTCCTCCACGAAGGCATCCCTCCGTTTAGGCAGATAGCCCTCTTGTGCTTTGCCATAATTGAATAACCTAACCTAACCTTTGTGGGACTCCATGTGAATATCTAGGGTTTATTTTTCTACTAGTTATTTTTACTTTGGTCCAAACTTTTCCTTTAACTTCTTGTTTTCCACCTACGTTTCTCTGCCAGAATTAGTTTTCAGGACTTCGATTTATGCAGATGAAGTAGAAACGAGTATTTAAGCTGAAGTCTGGGTCATTTAAAAAAAAAAAAAGAGAGTAGAGCAGCGTATTCTGCTTTTCGACTGCGTGGTTGCTTCTAGTCTAAACTTAGTGTTAATCGACCGTGTCTGCTAGTTTACGCTGGTTATCTTAAGTGGATTCGGTACTCAAAAATCGATGAAATTACCGATTCTTCAATTTTTTGCTAGAAAAATACCTTAATACCCTTACTACACTGAAGAGAAATTCTGAAATGATCTGACGGTAATAAATGATATAAAATGCTTTTAAACATTTTGACAGACCTTTAAATGCCACGCCTCCTCAGTTTTTATTTTTTTAACTTCTTAATTTTTATTAGTAAGTTATTAAAAATCAGTGTAAATGAAAAGGAGTGTAATTAAATATGACTTCAAATATCAGGACCCTCTGTTTATGTTTATAAACTGATTTATTTAAATACAACTTGAAGCTGGGAAAAAATTTCTTCACCTTTAAAATGGCAAGGTTATATATATATATATATATATATATAGCTCAGCAAATATTCCTATGTGTATTATCAGTCACCTTTGCTATGCTTCTTCAAAATATTGAAATTATTTGTGATAAGATTCGAACAGAAAGAAGTGGTGTAATGAAAGTGATCAAATTCCTGACTGTAGCATTATTAAAAAAGTGCTGGAACAAACATTAAACTCTTTAATTAATTAAAATACACCTAAATTATTTTAAAATGTAATTTATATGCGAGGAGAAATGGCTAAAAGAAGAAAAGAAATTACATATATTCTGCTGAGTGGTTTTAAATACAATGTTTTATGATTGTTAAAATTGCAAATTTTCCTTTTTGGAAAAATGACTGAAAAGACAAATTAATATTATTAACATTGATTATAAATGTTTTAGAAAATATATTATAGTTAATTCATGTATTGAAATTGTTTTCAACGTGTATTAAAGAACAAAAACAGGTAAATTAAAATTCTACTTGTATTTTAAGGTTTTTTTTCAGCAATATTTGTAGCCAGATGAGGTTTTAAACAAAAGCTTGTAGTTTATGTTTATATTAACCAATTAAACATTACTAGGTTTTATTTTATATACATATGTATTGAAATTCAGTAATTTATTTTTTTTTTGAAATTTGAAATAATTTAATGACCAGTTAGACAGTTTACATTCTTTAAACTGCGTTTTCTCTGTTTTCATTTTTTTCAGTATATTCTTTTACTTAAAGTCCTAAAACTTTTACAGATATGGACTAAATTGTTTAATATTTTTACTGCTTATTTAAAATTATATTGTTAATTGAAACAAGGATGCGTTTTGAAAAATAGCGAACAAAAAAAATTATTGGAAGTGAAAATATGATTGAGATAATCTTTTTTTTTAAAGTTTTTACATAAAAATGTGCTTTTTATTTTTTTTTCCTTGGAAACTATTTCATTAATCGCAAAATCGGTCCTTAAAGTTATTACGAACACTCTAACATATGCAATAAAAAGATTTGGGGCAAAAACATTCAAAATTGTGGGAGAAGAAGGAATTTTTAATTCTTAAATTTTCTTCAAAAAACTTAAATTTAAAAAAAATTACTAGCAAAAAAATTTTTTATCAGCTTGAAATCATTTTGTCTTATAAAACCACTTAGATCCATAGAAAATAGATAACTTGTCCATAGAAAATAGATAAAAATTCTTAAATAAAAAATATCATTCGAAAGGTATCAAGTGTTATGTAGTGATTTTTGGTTGGTTTAGAATTATGGATTAATGTGTAGTTAATTGCAGTTATTTGTTAATTAATTATTGAGTGAGTGAATTATATGCATTAATTTATGCTTATTCTAAATTTTTCTTCACGAATTGTATTGCTTATGTTATTGAATCAATTATTTTTATACGAGTTAAACAGAGTTCTCGTTTTTACGTTACGCGTTCGACAGTATTAGCCTTCGGGAGAAGGAGACAATGGGAAATCGGTTGTTTCTGCGTAATATTTGAAATTTAAAAATACTTCCTTTTTATTCACATGGTTGAAATTTATACCTCTTAAAGAGAAAAAATTTACCCTTCTTATGAACCTACTTTCATGACTGTACGTCGCCCCGTTGGAGAATTATGCCCATTTAATTGCTAAAATTGTTGAATTTCGTGTCTAGAAATTTATTCTGCTATAAGCGCCGTTTTGAGCACTTTTCTCGTCAAGGTCATGTACTGCGTCCGGTTGCGTGGCAGGGGAGTGATAGGTTTGTCGCATTCTTTCCCTCACCCCTCCTTGTTGGCGAAGGGGGTGGCGAGGGTGGAACTTTTTTTGGTGTGAAGAAGGAAAAACTAAGTTTTCGCAGCACTGTTTTGTGTTTGGCGAGATTTGCATACTAATTCACCAAATTTGGTGATTTTCGAAAATTCTGGAGCCTGGACGATTGAAATCGTCATGCAAGGCCATGCTCAGCCCTTTTTGCCTTGGATTCGCAGCGTTAGAAGCACGTTATTTTTTTCTTCCTCTGGAAGAGCCGGAGATGGGAAATAAGATAAAGATGAACATAAAAAAAAAAAAAATCACTTGAAGTTTACTCCTCCGCACTTTACCATCCCCGTGTTGGAGTCGAGAATGTTGTTTTTTTCCTCATCGAATTACTACCATCAACTCGAGTACTACCATCAACTCGCATGAATGAGAATAGACGGAAAAGGGAGGAACCCTTAGGAGCTCTTGTTTTGCTGCACGAATGCACTTTACCATCTTCATAGTGTCTGATCCAGGTGTCCAGATTTCTTGCCGGACTCCCTCGTTCAACATCTGCGAAGAGCTGGTTCGGCAGAGCCTTGTTCAACACCTGTTATGAATGGGACATCCGGAAAAAAAAATCTATAAGTTGAGTTAATGCTTAATTAAATTTTCAACGCTTCCCTTCAAGTGAGTTCAACCTTTTGATTGTTAATTTCACCTGAAATTTAGTACAGCTTGCTACCTAAATTCCGTGAACATGTTTCCTAAGTAATATGGTAATTTAAAATTTTTTTAAGAGATTTGATTATTTGAAGTAAATTTTCCAGTGATGAATTATTAATGTAAGGAGTAATTATATGTGTGTTTAATTTCCAATTAAATTCTATTTAACTTTTAGTCAAGGTTTTTCTGCTGGATCTTAAATCCAGGCTGTGTATTTAAGCAACTGCTGCACTATTAATCTATTTAGGACTTTTAACTTTAACTTGGAATGTAATTAAAATTTATATATAATGAATTAAGACAGGATATTAAATTTGTTAACTTATCTAAATTTTACCTTTTTACTTTAAGTTGTTACTATTTTTGGTTGAGAATTAACTTTAACTTTTGCAAATTAAGGAACGATTTAAAATTTAAATTCTACTTTACCTTTAATTGTGTAATTGAATGTAGGAATAAATGTAATCATTTTTCTCCAACGGGTCTACTTGAATATGTAATATTTTCTAACTGCCTAAGGGATTTGCTAAATTTATGTATGTAATTTTTACCTGAGTAAATTAAGAAATTTCTTGAACTAAGTAATCTCTATCAATATTGGTAAAGACACCATGCTCGGTGATTCATTAAATTCCTGTGTATTTTTATGCTGGCCAGCAGAGTTTGATAACTGCATATGAAAATCTAATATTAATTTTTACGGTGTAAATTTTTGATTAATTCATCTCGGTGCATATTTGAAATTAACAATATATATATTATAATTCTAAATGCATTATTTTAAATAGTTGTCACTTGAACACACCATAGATCTAGAAATTTAAGTTGAAAGATTGAGTGTCTTCCTTTAATGCTGCAATAAATATCCTTGGTTATATATATATATTTGATTCAGAGTTTTTCTTATGATGACTTGTGTGAATGTTTTTAACACCAGTACTCCTGCTTGGTCTTAGGGGTTGTTCGGGTTAGTAATACACAACGCAATGAATTTTGGTTTTTGATATTATTGTAGGCTAATTATTATAACAGTTAGTATTTAACATTTGGTACCAGAACATTTGGTGCCGCGACTTAGCACCGTAACACAAGTCCCCTTAAATAAGGGCCAACTCTGTTTATTAATTCTGTGCAGTTTCGGATGGTTTATTTTGGTTATCATTAGATTAGTTTTATATTTTCTGTTTTACGATAAAGCCAAGTTTATTTTAATTGTTCGAGAAGGGACCATCTGTTAACTTATTTTGAATTTTTGAGTTGGAATCGAGAGTAAATTAGTCCTTCTTTGGACTTCTTACTCACAATAACTCGGCGAATAGGCGCTACACCGGTCTTCAATATTCTAGGTTTCAAGGAAATCTAGTTTAGTTAGGATATTACAAATAGTTCGCGAAGAAGATCTAATTTAGAACTATACCAGATCTATAAAGTAATAAGTGGTAAAATTATTCAAACTGCAGAGACTTAAGTGGGCTCGATATCTGGCCAGAATGCATGAAGATCGATGTTGTGAGAAATGTTTCCTGGCAAAACCCATAGAAGCCACACCTCGGGAACGCCCCCCGGCGAGATAGCTCGTTTGTGTTGAAAAAAATAATCTAAACATTCTTAAGTCCAAACTGGAAAACAGCCGCCAAAAGCAGAGACTTCTGGAGAAGGCCAAGGTTGATCTTGGGCAGTCGAGCAAATGAAGAAGCAGCAGAAGAAACTTCAGAGTGGTCCAACCATTTTTTCTTAATGTTTGAGCATCCGATACAAATCATACAGATCCATAAACTGAAAATAATATTTTCTTGAAAAAAATAATTAACCAGTTATTTATAATATCAGTCTTACTATAATGTCTCCTTTCAGTTTCCTCACCAGAAATGTAATGGTAGGTAAATATTTAAGTCGAAGTGTTTGGATTGTAAGACAGAGCCTGTTTTTGCATCTCGCTGACACGTTACATTGTTCTGCCAGCATTCGTAAGTTTGTAATTACTCGGCTTTGCGTTACTGCTACCGACATTTGAAGTGATATGCCGAGAGATTTCTGAGCCAGCTTAGATTTAAATGCAATTATGTAGTCTTTGACTATAAGGTTACTCTTTAATTTAAATTTGATTGCTAGTTGTTTCAGGTACAGCGATCATTCGCTGTAAGTCTGTTAGAAGTTTGAAACTGGTTTGTGCTACCAAGGAAAGTCAAATTCTACATTGGTGCCCGAATTAGAAAGGTGGTGGATGATAATTCGCCATGACCAAGATTTGATGATAGGGTCCTCTAATCATCAGTCGCCGTTTAAGAGGGGACCCTCTTAACGGCAAACAAAGTATACAAAGTATTTTTCCCATCTTTCCGTGTGCCTTCGTTGTGTAAGTGGAAGTACGCTCAACGTGTATTCGGTAGGTCCGGATTTCGAAGCCAAGAGAGAATACTGAGGACTTCTTCACGTTCCTGACTGCCAAAAATATTTAAAATTGCTCTAAATATTAACTAAGTATTTATAGATATGCCTTCTATTTATAAACTGATTTACAAAATGTTAAGCAACATACAGAGTAGTCAAGGACATTATTGACAAAAGCAAACAATAGATGCTTACAGAATAACATTTTGTCCTTACCCGTCCTGTGCGCTATGCTTTTACCCGGCCTGATCTTTTCGGTTCTAGAAAGGATAAAATTTTGTAAGTTTGCTGTATTTTAGTATTAAAATTTTATGTCTTGAAAAATATCTTTATAACCATTTTACAAATAGAATATCTCTATAATCTTATAATATTTCATTTCAGTTAGCGCTTAGTTATGGTATTCGAATAAAAAGTTGTAGAGAAATTTGGTTATTTCGAAACGGGAGATGTGAAAAATTGGCAATGCCCTCACCGGGACTCAAACCTCGGACCCCGCAAATATGCGCCGAGTGCGCTGACCACTACACCACGAAGGCTGCTAAGAAGGCGGGAGAAATACCTTACATACTCCCCTTTTAAAGGACGACTGGGGATTAGGGGCCCCAATCGGCAAATATTAGTGGTGGAGAATCATCATCCACCACCTTTTTTTAGTTCGGGCGCCACTGTAGAGACATTAGGTATTTTTTGAAAGGAGGAGATGTGAAAAATATACAGTGCCTCGCTGCGATCCGAACGTCGGTTCTCTCGAATACGCGCCGAGTGTGCTGGCTATTACACCACGAAAGCATGCTAAGAAGGCGGGAGAAATACCTTACACATAATTTTCTTTAACGTTTATATTTTGATTCCATCGTGTAAGATAAATGAACGGTTTTAAAAGTACTGAGCGCTGAATAACGCACCAAAAATTTAACTTTATGCAACCGTAAATGCATTTTATACTGTGGAGGCAGAATTATTACAAAAATATCCATTTTATGGGAACTTTGAGTTTTTGTGATTTAGTATAATTCATTAAAATTTCGTTTTTAAATTAAATCTAAATGAAATATGAGAATTATTATATGCTTTACTTAGGCATTGTATATAATACCTATGCATTATAGTGTATGACAAATACCCTTTAGGCAAAGTAAGAAAATAGTTCATGATAAGGTCATTGTTTAAAGGACGTTCATTCCTCAAATACACAAATGTTTATTTTAAAAAAATAATGAATGATTACCAATAAAAAATTTTTTACTCAAAATTAATAAAAGAAATTAGTGAGATTAAGTAGGTACACAATAAATTTATACTCTCTAGCTGCCTGGAACTAGAAATCACTAAAGTATACTTGACAATGGGGATTAAATTCAGAAAAAATCATAGGTTTCACAACAGTGCCCTTTTTAAAAGCTTTTTGTATTTTCTGCCAGGTATCACGAAGGTGGATGTACAGTTCTTGGATTTGGTTGAAAGTTCTTTCAACATTTTATCTCGTCCTGCGTGCCCAATAGCCAAATGAGTTTCATGAAGTAATTCAGTGTTCATGACATAATAGGGAATAAAACTGACACTTTCTTTAACAGGATAAATGAGTTTACTTTTCTTTCCCACAAACAAAAATAAAATCATTTTTCAAATTCTTTACGGTGGTAAAAAAAGTAACAATTTGTTCCCCATGAACAAAAGTAAAACCCTTTTGTAAATTTTTTACAACAATAAAAAACAATAAGTAAAAATTTGTTTCCCACAAACAAAAGTTAAAGTGCTGCATCATAATGATGCAGCAACCAATAGTCTTGTGGTTCCTTCTTTGTACTCATTTTGGCTTTTTTTTTTTTTGCTAACTTATTAGTTTCCGGCAAATAGTTTTTTGAAAGCAGAAGATGTGAAAATGAGCAATGCCCTCTCCGGGACTCGAACCACAGCCCTCTCAAATATGCGCCGAGCGTGCTGACCACTACACCATGAAGGTATGCTAAGAAGGCGAGAGAAATACCTTATAAGGTTAAGAGATTCGTCTTCGTAAATACTGAAGTTAGACGCATCAGTATTGAAGTTAGACTCGTTAAGTAATTTCTCTTTTCATTTCCTTTTGACCAGCTTTCACGTCTTTTTTAACGGAGCTGACGCCTTCTTCCATCTTTTCTGCTGTCTGCTTTCTTGGTGCACTGGTAGCAGATCCAGCTGATGTTGAACGGTAAGTGGTTGGAATCTCAACGAGAGCTTCTGGCTTCGAAAAACGTTAATAATGTCTACATCTTAAAGAAGGTTTTGTGAACAGTTATTAGGAATGAGAGATTTACAGACAAAATGTGTTCTAATATTTGCTTGCTTGAGAATGTCATTCCAACTAGAAATTTAACACTAAACTCTGTTTGACGAAGACACTTGTTGCCAAAAAGGGTAACGTAAGTTTTGTAGTTGCTACCGAACGTTTTCCTTTATATTCTAAAATGAAATGTCGCTGACTGACGAATTCTTTTTCAAAATAATAGTTATTTAATTATTACTTGTCTTTAAAAAACGCACACCACGAAAGCCCATAAAAATATGACAACCCGGACTAAGTGCATGGATGCAAAGCGCACACGGATGAAGCCACAAGGATTAAGCCCAGACAAAGAAAGCACACACGGATAAAGCAAAAAACGGACAATGTGCATACGGATAAAGGTCAACGGACAAAGCGCTCCTTCAGTCAAAAAGACCGGGGGTTGAAGAAACGGGACAAAGGTGAATTGTATCAAAAAATATCAAGAAGATACATTTTAAAATATCACTTTCGTTCTAGAGCACTTGTGCAATCACAATTATCCTCACTCAGTTAACGAAATCAAATTAATACCTTAATTAATATTAACGATTTGATATTTCATGTGACACGGGAAAATCATTATTACATTACATTTTATATAATTTAAGCTCGTTGTTATTGCTAAAAATTAACTGCTAATGATAAAGCTGCATTCTTAATAAAGGGATAAGCTAACGTCGAATCCCGACAAATGGGTTTGAAAAAAAAAATGCTGTTAGGTCGAACGGTTAGAAAAATACTCTTTAGATTTCAAACATTCATTAAACGGCCATTCTAAAAATGTATAAACAGTCTTTGTATATATGAAATTCGTGATTTAAATTAAATTATTTTGGCACTTTCGTAACATTCAATGAATTACAATGCTTGAATTCATTATAATTTATTCACCTCATTAAATCTCTATAAAATATAATATACAGAAAATGCAGTTCGTTATGTCATTTCTATAAAACCGTAGAATTATATAAAATGAATTCAAGTTACCATGTGTTAGATCATAAAATATCACGTCATTTAAACTCCTTCTAAAACGAGGTAGTTAGAATGCATATATAAATCTAAACTGATACGCTTAATCTCTCTTAAAATAAGATTCCGTTTCCTTTTATAACCATAGTGGCTCGAGGACTTCATCAAAGGAACTGAAACATTCTGCATGCGTAGCAAAATTTCTACCATAAATTCCATTCATCCGAAACATGGCCATGCCTGAGCATCAATTTTTATTATAATAGCTTTGCATCGGTGATGTTCTCCTAGGGTGACCGTCGTCGGTCCACTCTAGATTAGTACACTCGGGAAAGAAGAACGTTCTCTTTATTAACACACACTGCATGAATACTCGCATTACACTCGATAGCACGTCATAAAATGCACAAAAGCCTAAAAGCACAGCATCGTAAAACTACATTCAATCCATCTTGGTAAGATTAACGACATAAATGGTATTTGTTGCAACCACCAGACAAACTAATCTAGATAGAACTCTGGGTTGAAACTGCTGTTGCTTGCGTTGCTGTTCTTTCGATTCGTAAAAAATTAGTATTTTTCTCTAAGAATCATGACCACAGATAGCTATCTTTTGAGTTATTTCTGTCAAATACATTTATTACATTATTAGATAAATCCCAGGAGAATTTTACGTCTTAAATTTTTGCTTTGTATTTGTAATATTGCTTATCTTATAGTTCAGAGAATAATTTTAAAACGGCACACTTTTTTTATAAAATTAAATACGCCATGTTCAAAACAATCAAAATGTGGTAAATATGTACATATGTAAAATATAAAATAAAAGAATAAGTCTTTAATAAATTACTAACTTGATTAGCAATCACTTGTAGAGACATTAGGATTTTTTTAAGCAGAAGATGTGAAAAATGCACAATGCCTTCGCTGGGACTCGAAACTACGCCTATCGAACACGCGCCTAGTGTGCTACCAATACACCAAGAAGGCATGCAGAAAGGAGGGAGAAAATACCTTAGGTATCCCCTTTAATACCTTTAGGGGACCCAGTCGCCAAATCCTGGTGGTGAAGAATCATCCTCCACCGCCTTTTAGTTCGGGCGGCGCTGTAGAGACCTTAGGATTTTTTTTGAAGCAGATGTGAAAAGTGTGCAGTGCCCTCGCCGGGACTCGAACCTGGACTTCTCGAACATGCGCCGAGTGAGCTACCGTTACACCACGAAGGCATCCAGAAAGGAAGGTGAAATTACTTTATAAGCTCTTTAAATTTCTTCTTTAGACTTTTGTACGTCCCTTTTCTAGCATCTGTCACGCATAAATATTTCTCTCGACTGCGTCATTTCTAGATCAATCCATATATATGACTTAATAACCCTGATGACGTAACTAATTCGAAACCTGAACGAAACTTAAACCGTTACTTTCTGTTAAAAAGCAACTTAAACGAAACCTTCTCTTGATGAGCTGAGATACTGGATAACTACACACATTGCTTCTCTCTCTGTTCTCGCTAAGATGCTGCTTGGTGTTGTTCTTCCTAATGCAAAAATACTTAAAATGTATCTATTCTGAAGCAGGCTTGATTACTGTGCTAAGTTAATTGTGGCTGCAAAGACAATTGCAGTAAACATTAATATCTGCTTCGGCTGATAAGTTTTCCTCTTCATTATGGATCTATGTTATACGTCATCAATATTACTACGTCTTTTTCATTGCAATGACGAAATACCATACTACTCCATCTTCGTCATCAACTGTGTCTACAATATTCACGACTTCTAAAACTGCTTTTCATTACATACATATATATATATAGGTATGTATGTATTTGGCAAAATATTAAAAACACAAAATAAAGGTTAATAAATGTTTTGGCTATAATGCTTCTTTCACCTCCAGGCAAGCTTGCACATTTCACCATTGAACAGACTTTACGTAAGAATACAGAGAGTACTCTAAAAGGAAGAGATAGGTGGAAACTGTATATTCAAATTACCACGTGTTTACTATGCAGTTTTCTTTTTAAGTTTTCATTTTTAATCACTCTATATTTATTCGGAAATTCCTTTTAATAGGAATATTATAAATATAAAAAAAATTCAGAAAAAAAAACTTATTAAAACAAACTAAACGATAATAACATTTAAATTCCACTTTCGTGGACGATAATTTGTCCTTATCAAGATTTCATGACTTAGTTACCGCCTTTCCAGTCTCTCTTTATGTGGAGGAGAATATAAGGTATTTCCTTCCTCCTTACCGAATGCCTTTGAGATATAATTGGAAGCATATCCGTACAGCAGTCGGGAAGTCTGAAATTCGAATACTACAGAAACAATGCATTTTTTTCATGTTCTCTACTTTTATAAATCTAATGGCTGCACAAATTGATTAAAAAATATCTCTTTGGAACAATAATATTTTTCTAATTGGTCACTTTTCAAGTGTTCTTAATGATTAAAGATTCGTATTAAAACGTCGAGTTAATACGGGCCCGACAACTTAGCCCGTATTAACTCGACATCTGTCACTACGAGGACTGGATCCCAGTTGAAAATTCATATTAGGCACGGGGAGGGCAGCCAGTCAAAAGCCACCTTAGAGATGGTCATAATCACTCCTAGTGAAGACCTGGAGCCCATATCACCGGATACACATCAGCATCAAAAATAACATCCACGGCGTCGTAGGACTGAATGCCTGGAGCTTTGACTGGTCGTCAATGGTCTTACTTACCAGAACTACGCGGGCAGCCCTTCCCTCCAGGCTTTACACAGAATACGGAGGACATCGTGGGCTAGACTCTCAAACTCCCAGGCGCTATTGCGCTACTGACACCTTAGTTAACTTTGACTTACGCCACCAAATTTGTGAAAAGCTGGGATAAATCCTTCTCCGCGGATCATCAGGCACCGATCATCGGGCACCCTGCTCAATATTTTTATACCTACGTGGCCGAAACTGCCTAGTTACAGATCCTAGCCAGTAATTTCCCAGAGCGCTCTGCGTCGACCGCTGGAAGGGGTAAGTTTACTCAAAAGTTACAATTTTTCTATGTTAAAAAACACATAAGTATGGATTTTTCATGAATTTTTATTCCTTTACAAAATGAGTTAAGTTTTAAGCAAAATAGGAATCTCTGAATACACGTGCAATATTTGAGTGTTAATTTAACCACTACTACTTGCGAATTTTTTAAAATTTACGTAACATTAATTATCTCTCAAGACAGAACATTCAGTTGGTTAATGAAATTGGTAGCCTGATGAAAATTTTGTCTTATTTATTCAAAGGATGTAGGGTAAACTTGAATAATTTTTAGTTATATGCAACTATCCTACATCATTCTTTTACTTTACATTCTGACTGACTGTCGTACGGAAAGACCCAGGGGCTAATTCCAAAGATGTTTACAAATGTACAGTGTCTGTGTGGCATGGGTACACTCTAAATAAGCGACTAGCCGAAAGTCCTCACGAATGATTGTTGATAGGGAAGAAGGGACGGGAGAGCATCGAACCCTCCCCCCGGGTGCTATGGGGACGGAACTGAGCTAAAATCGGGTTGTCACCTATAGTGTGCTCAAAGCTCATGCCAACGACAGGCTCATCTGAATCCATTCCACAATCAATGTCGTGAGCTTGGGGAGGGGGGCGACCATCGTCGAACAAGTGAGATTGGTAACAATAAAAACAAACCACTTATTGATTTTCAGCATATTTGAGTTGCTTTTGTTCTACTTTATGCTCTTGGATAGAAAAATATGGGTTATCACTATTCTGTACTACGTTCATCAATGACAGCTTTAGAAGGGTAGCTCATATTTAACTTACTCCACTGCCTTTTTATTCACTTCCATAAATAAAGTAAACAGTTTATTCCATTCGGTTTAAGAATAACAATATTTGAAAGGTTTCTGCGAATACAGTGCATCTTCACTAAATTTTTGCAATGGAAAATTAGAACACAAGTACAATTTCGCTTCACGTTAACTAGCACTCCTTGTTATACAGGGTGTATCAGTACAGGGACAGGGAAATGTGGACGGAGCATCAGAACTTGTCAGTGACTTTTACAGATATTGCTCCGCCGCCCTACTATACCCGCTGGGCAATCGGCTAGCCTGCATCAGAAGCCAGCCTAGTAATACATTTACAGAGATACTTTACAGAGATACTTTACTTCTAGACTTTCGTATTGAATATGCAATTACAATAACACTTTCTACAAATTTACATTAATTCTAGACTTTCGTATTCAATATGTAATTACAATAACACGTTCTACAATCGTTACAATGAATTTAATCGATTAACAAAAGTCGGATTATCACTGATTAATTTAACATAATTACCTCGAACATACATTATGTTGTGTGGATTTTTTAAGTATTATTTTACAGTGCTTATTAATTTTATTAATTTACAGTGAATATTAAAATTTTAATGTTCATGTTTGAGTTGTAATTTTTAAATTATACTGTCGCTAAATTATTTCTTTTGATTTGGGTAAAATTTCTTTAAGTTAGCAGAAAAGCTTGTACAGCGATAGCCTGTTTTTGCGTTCTCACGGGAGGAGAATTTTGTGGTCAAGGGTCGGCGACCAGCTGCATTTTTTCGTCCCCTTTTCTTGCGGGGACGAACATGTGTTTTTCTCGTTCAAAGGCTATACGCTTAGCGGCGCCGATTCTTGATAGAATTATAAGGGTACAAAAATTTAGGATTAGTCTGAAGAGTCGCAACGTTAACAGATTTACTACTTTGTTTTTGAGCTTGAAAAACAAGGGCTTGTCACTTGAAAAGATAGGACTGATTTTCTTAGAATTTTGTTGGGTATTTATTGATCTGTTTCTAGTGATTAGAGAGGGTTACTGTTTTGTGTAGCATTGGTGAGTTTTAATTTTATGGATTTTTTTTAACCAATAGTAATTATAGAGGCGGTGCCCTTTTTGAGCGTCGCGAGGTTTTAAATTTGGTCGCTCCCGTGGCGAGGGGAGATTTTTCAAGGTTTTGTCAATTTTTCGAGTCCTTTTTGAGGGGAGAGAGAGAGAGAGAGCCCGGCGGCCCCTTCTCGGGGTTGTCCGTGCGAGAACTGGCCCGAGAACGATGCGGGCTCCCATCGTATCGTCGTCGGCGAATCCTTTCTGAAGGTCTGCGGCTATGTCCTATTCTCTCTGATGGTCTTTGCCTTGATGAAAAATGTGATTTAAGGCAGCGTTGTAGTTCCACTTTACTGAAAATATTAGGAGGAACACGTCATTCACCTGCAGATTACTGCGACTTGTGCTTATCTTCAGTGAGAACATCATTGAGAAGTGGGTGAGCTTTCACTTACAGATTTCTGCGGCTTGCACTTACCTTTGTTGAGAGCATCATCGAAATGTTGGTGGACATTCATGTTAAGTTGGACCTCCTTGCATGCAGAAGGACTGTATCCATGAGGAAGATTTTCCCAACAGGTGAATTGACAATTTGGTGCGGCATTGATGAAGAAAGATTTTTGAACTTCTTTTACGTGCATTTCGTAGACAAATAAGGAGACGAAATCTGGGCAGGAATTTTTCTCCACTGTGAGTTGATTATTTTTTTTGATTTTGTATTTAATTCTATATGTGTCCTCAAACTTATTGCCCTTAACTGATTTAGGATTTTGTGAAATCGATTAATAGGAAAAAACTTCGTCTTTCACTTTAACGAAAATTGATTTAAAATATTTGTAAATGTAGTGTGAGTTTAAATGCTTGAGTAACCTTCTAAAATTAATAGAAATTGCAAATTGTTTCGTTAAGATTTTGGTAAGATTTGGAAATATTTAAAGGATAAAAAAAATTGTTTCAGACAACTTAGTATGGTTCAGCGACAATTACGAAATTATTGTAAGGTACATAACTAATAATTTTGAATACAATATTGATCATGGTACAGATTGTCGCATGAAGAATTGTGAGTAATTTTTAGTAAATGTTTGTAGGGGTAGTCTGGCCACCTATTCTGAATGGATAATCTTTTGGAATATTAAATAAATGTTTTTATTTTATTTACTATTGTATGTTTGTTTTTTGTGTTTTATCTTGTGGTCTACTGTAGGTCACCCATGTGATCCTTTCGGAAAAAATGGTTAAACCATTCGAACCTGGGTAGTTTATTGCGGGCGTAGGAGAAATTTAATGTTATTTATGACTATACGATCAGATTTATTAATTTAACTGAACTGGTGTTTTGACTTCTTAGTGAGTGAGATTTATTTCTCCCTGGTGTTTTGAACTGTTCTGTGTTTTACTTTTAAGTGTTTGTGGCTATCTCTAAGGTTGTATTGAAATTTATGTGTTTACAGGAAACAAAGCTGATTAGTTTGTTTGTGAGAGATAGCAAGTTGATGATTTTTTGTCAGTAATGCATTTTACATGAATATTAATAGTTTGATTTTAACAAAACACCAGGAAGGATTTTTCATTTCATTGAACTTAAAAGTGGAGAGTTGATATGATAAAACTTAATTTACTGTGTTCAGGCTTTATGAAAATTTAATATAGCTTAAAGTATTAATTAATTTGTTTTCAAACACTAGACTCTATGATTTGGTTTTATGAACTCAATAAATTTTTTATGAGAATTTTTTTTTAGTTTGTCACGGCACCAAGGGAGGTTGAGTATGCAAGATAAAATTAAAAATTAATAGAAGACACGCAAATTTTCTTTTCAACAATGGTGCCGTGACCTCGCGACTGGTAGGCCACTATTTATGTTATTTGTATGATATACACAGTCCAGTCACATTAATGTGACCACCACGTACTTTCCATGTCAGAGTTAAATAACCAATCACAGAAGGCAGGTGGCAGCACAGTGCAGTTGAGCGTATATAAAGGGTGTGTGAGGGCTTCGGAAAACATTTCAATCGTTGGCGTAATGCAGAAACGAAGCGATTTATCCGACTTCCAAAAGGGCATGATCATTGGCTTTCGGGCCAAGGGTGGAAGCATTTCCGAAACGGCTGAGTTTGTGAACTGTTCGCGTGCCGCCGTGGTAAAAGTGTACCGTGCATGGCAAAATGGG
>KK112133.1:530503-548346 GCA_000611955.2 Stegodyphus mimosarum
TTTTATGAGAATTGTATTTTTTAATTGAGGTCGCATGGCTCAACATCCCAGAGAACACCTTCAGGGACCTATGTGACTCTCTTCCTGCACGTCTCGCAGCAGTCCGCTCTGCGAAAGGTGGTTGTTCTGGCTTTTGACAGATGGTCACATTAATGTGACTGGACTGTGTACTTAATTTCTATTTTGTGTACGCTTATGTGAATATTGTGTTTTGAGTAGAGCTGGATTTTTATGTTTGAGCGTACCTAGCTTTTTGACACACTTATTTAGTTAATTTAAAGTTGTGTGTGGTAATTGCATTTTTATGATTTTGTTATTTGCATTTTTTTTAATTGATTTGATTATTTCGACATTTTTTAAAGTGAATTGTTAAATGTCAGAACGATTGTTAAGTGTTAATTTAACAGTGATTTTTTTTAAGTTCTTAAATTGTGTTAATGGATTTTAGGGAATTTTTATAACAGAAATTGATTAGAAATTTGGATTTGAGTATTTCAGTTCTTTTATTAACGTTAATTCTGGTTAGATTTATAAAGTTGCGAGGGACCAGTGATGGTGTGTTTAGAGATTTTACTGAATTTTTTAGATTTTAGGTATCAGCTTGAGTGAAGGTCTTGATAGCTTTAATGAGTGTTCAAAAATTTTTCTGCTTCTTGTTTAGCCGTTATGAGTTGTTCAAGTAGTAATTGAGTTTCTGCCTAATTTCTGAGTTTAGTAGTAGTTTGTAGTTTGGTGAATAGTGATTACGGTTAGTGAGGATTGGTTAAACAGCTGGAGTTTAGTGTTTTACGAGAATTTAGAATTGCAAATGTATGAAAAATTTTGGTGGCAAATTATGAGAAATTTATGAGAAATTTTTTTTTGTGAGAATTTGTTTTGTGACAATTTAGAAATGTTGTGTTGTAAATTATTAAATTAGAATAGTTACTCTTCTACACTCATTGTACAGGCGTTCAAGTTGTTAAGGGCTATTTTGGTGAGAAAAATAGTTAGTGAGTAGTGTACTTGTTTTGGAACCGTGAACTAAATTGCTATTTGATTAATCAATTTGATATTTATTACGTTTCTAGCATTTGTCACTGGATTTCAGTTCTTGATCGAATTTGTTGCAGCTTTAGAATTTAAGTCTAATTCGTATTTGAGTTTTGTGCTGAATAAGACCGTTGGTGTGAAATGAAAATGAATAATTATACGGGTGACTTCAGGTTGCTGGAGCAGTTTTGTGTGAGTTTAATATTAAGAGTTTTTTTAGTGTATGTTATGCATTTTTCAGTTTATTGCCAATGTTTTTAAAATCACAAGACTTGTTGTCTTTAAGCGTGGGTAGAGACACTGCCAGGTTTCAGTGTGGATTTTTCCTTGGAGCTTAGTGTACAGCTTTGTGGATTTATAGGATTTGAGTTGAGTTTATTTTGTGATTTTGAGTTTTAAAGCACTTCCTCCTTGATTGAGATTTTCACATTTATTCCTTGCAGGATTTAGTAGTCTCTTTGGTAAATTTTTGTGTTAATGCTAAGGACTGCATCTCACAATTGCAGTGCATGCACTTTTGTTGCTTAGGAGGCTGCTGTCTCGTTTTCTAAATTTGGGTTTTTGTATGTTTCATTTTTGCTTTGAGTGTTTTTGTATAGATGTTGCTCAATACTGCATTTTTTCAAAGCAGCGCACATTCCCTAAACAGCTCTTTATGCAATTTTATGTTTCATACTGTCAAACTTTTGTGGGTATTTTTGAACACCTTTTGTTATTTGGCGATTTTCTGTGTGTGTTCTTTAACTTGCTTCGGTTCATTCTTGACGTATTCCTGGTGACAAATTTGCTTAGAAGTTTTCTGTAAATGGGATATTTATGAATTTTGAGTAAATTTTGAACTATCTATTTAAATTTTAAACTATGAAGAAATATTTTAATTTTTTCGATTTTATGTAACTGGGCTTCTTTTTAGTGGTGGTATGCACACGTTTGAGAGGCCTCTTCGGTTTCGGGTTCTTGGCTCTTCTTTAGGCAGTTTTTCGGCTGGTTCGAATTTTCTTTTCTTTCCTTGAAATCAAGTTGCAATTGAATTTATTTTTGTTTTCCTTGCTAGGGGACGCCTTAGTGTTTTGGATTACTATGGTAAGTTACTGAATTCCGTTTCTGGAGTTTTTCCCTACGTGTTTGTACTTCTACTGCAATTTAGAGGTTAATTTGTTATAAACGTTTCTGGTTTACACTTTAATTATTGTTACTTACTTAGAAAAAAAAGCATGTAGTTTTGGTTTACTCACTAGTGGTTTAATTGGTTTTTGGTTTGTGAGCATTTTGTATTACCAAGTTAGTAAACATGGGGATTTATAACACTTCACTCTTGCTGTCTTTAGTGTACAAATTGATTTGTGCTTAACGTTTTAGTTGAAATTTTCTTAATTTATTGGTTTACGTGTAGATGAATTTTAAATGGTTCTGAATAGATTATCACTGATGTCCGTGACTATATCCATTTGAAAGCATAGTATCTGCAGTTATGCATATTCTTTGTGTTTATGATTTTTGACGTGTTCGTAGAAAATTTATGTTGCACAAAAAATTTCTTTTCCGGACCGTGGGGGAATTGTTGTGTGGATTTTTTAAGTATTATTTTACAGTTCTTATTAATTTTATTAATTTACAGCGAATAGTAAAATTTTAATGTTCATGTTAGAGATGTAATTTTTAAATTATACTGTTGCTGAATTATTTCTTTTGATTTGGGTAAAATTTCTTTAAGTTAGCAGAAAAGCTTGTACAGTGATAGCCTGTTTATGCGTTCTCACGGGAGGAGACGTTCTTTTGGCCCTAGACGAAGGAAAAAAAATGACGGAAAGGTGTCATCAGACCAGATAACAGTCGCTCGTCCCCAGTAGCCGTCTCAGTGAATAGATGTCTGAAGAAATGGAGGAGAGGAATCCCCTTATGGAGGGCGACGCAGTGAGGACGAAACCCCGATAGACAAGGGAAAAATGCCTTCCAAATTTATCGATGACTAATTTGTTTTTTCTCTATTTCCCACAGATTTCATTATGGCTGATAATGTCGTCATTGCCTTCTGTTAAGTGGCAGCATGTAT
Source organism: Stegodyphus mimosarum (assembly GCA_000611955.2). Taxonomy (NCBI): domain Eukaryota; kingdom Metazoa; phylum Arthropoda; class Arachnida; order Araneae; family Eresidae; genus Stegodyphus; species Stegodyphus mimosarum. The sequence goes on from KK112133.1 coordinate 533,589, forward strand.
CTTCATGAAAGTTGTATGTAAATTTTGGGCTCCTTGTTGAATAACGGTATGAAAAATTTTATTTTATTTTGAACAACACCTCTCACCAAATGTATATTTTGTACTAAATCAGTTTATCTTTAATAAATCATATGTTTAATTTAACTTTACTTGTAATGTCTTCACTTAGAACGCTGGACCCAATAGTTTAATTAAAACTTGAACGGGTTATTATATTATACTATATTAAATTTACACAACGCAAATGTAATTCCTTCTGTTGGAGTATTATCTGGTACTATTTATTGTTAATTTTGAACACACACGTTTTACAGTCTAAATGTTGTTTTATCATGTCTGTCACACTAATGTTTACACCCATGCAGTATTTGTTATAGTCATGTGTTTTAGAGTTGTTATCCCAATTTTGACTTACATGTGTTATTGATTATAAAACCTAAAAACTTAAACTAGTAAAAAACTCCAACTATTAGTAAATCAGACAAACAATACATTTATATTGGAATATCTAATTACATCAAATTACGTTAAACATTTATTGAGGAACTAGTTATTGAAAAATATTTTATGCATCTCCTAGTCGTTGTCGTATTCCTAAGGTAATTAATTATCTTTTTAATACATTTCCTTTCATTTTTATCCTGTTACAGACATTACAACATTTCTGAAATCTTACACTGTTCTTGCAAATTAGTATTTCATAATTACATCAAACATACATTAGTACAGCACATAATACTTACAATTACATTAATATATCTATTTGCATCAAATTATATATATATATATATATTAATTAATAATTTAATTATTACACATTTTTTTGGTTCCATCTTCTAGTACATTGACATATTCTTAATGTAATTATTTTAGCGGTGACAAGCTTTCGGGAGAGATGAAGTACGCCCAGACGATGGGAAATGACGTAGGATGGTCGGAAACGTCTTCCTGGCGCGGTAGGGACGACACAAAAGTCAAGCAAGAAAGAATACGAAGGGGGTGAGAAAACCTGTTTATTATACGGAGTACAACAAAAACAAAGAAAAAACAACATAAACAACCATCATCATCAAAGAAAGTGTTCAAAATTAAGACCCGGATGGTGATGCAGGAGCCGTTCGTCATGCATCTTCCATGCGATCTTCCATTCGTGATACAGATGATTTCCTATGCGCCAGAGTAGTGCGGCCTGCATCACGGTCGGGAGTCGTAATTTCGAACACCTTTTTTAATGACAATCGTTATTTGTTTTTGTTCTTATTTGTAGGTTTCTGCTGTATTAAACATAATAAAACTTGTTTGTCACACTGTTTGTGTCATTCCGTTTTTGCATTTTGCGCCGTCACTACCAAGCCAGGAAAGCGTCTCCGACCATGCAGTGCTATATGGTTTCCCATCATCTAGGTGTATTTTATCTCTCCTGAAAGTCTGTTACCACTGTACTGATACACCCTGTATGTTAACTGAAACTCCCATAATTACGCAATCAAAAATCTAAATACAGGAAGAATCGATAAATTTGTGTTATAATACACAGTATTTCTTCATAAATGTACTGTTATTTCAGACACAATTTGAAAACTATCTCATAAGAAATGAGACATAAACTTGAAGGAAGTGATATTGTTTTTTACAAGAAAAGCAAGAAATCTTGGCTGAGTTTTTTTCAGGTTTGAATTCGTATACAGTTCTACGACTAATAATAATATAAGTAAATTTGTTTAAATAAGAGTATTTGTTTAAGAAATTAATATTTCTTTGAATATTTCTTTATATATTATATATGAATTTTTCTTTGAATATATGAATATATGTATATATATGAATATTTCTTTGGATATATGAATACATGAATATTTCTTTGAATATATGAATATTTCTTTAAATAAGAATATTTGTTTAAGAGAATTCTTTACATGGCAGCTTTCATATCATAAAGGTACAGCTTTGAATGAAATGCATCAAGTTGAAAATGACATAAAACATTGCAGATTTTGAAATTAAATATCCCGGTCCGTTTTTGTTATACGGGAGTTACACTTTTCCTAATTTTATTTTTTTTTATAAAGAGTAAAAAATTTTCTAAGACATACGTTTAGGAAAGGAACCTGAGGACACATTAAAAGTTAGATATCGCTATTAGTTAGCCCAAAGGACGTTAGCCTAGAAGGGCTATTAATTTCGTTTTGACATTTTGCGTTGGTTCACTGCAAATGTCGGTTCGCTTTTCAAATTGTTGCCTACAAATATTATCGCCCTTTTTTATATTTAAAAAAATTAAATAATGAAGAACTTGCATAAATGTGTTATGTTTTTCGCATTGTGATAAAACAACGGTACCTAGAGCCATCAAATTTTGAATAACGTACGTTTCTACCCTAGAGCCATCAAATTTTGAATAACGTACGTTTCTACCCTAGAGCCATCAAATTTTGAATAACGTACGTTTAAGAGAAGCATCTGGAAGCCCAAATTTGAATTTGGAATTTAGAATTTGTTTTATTATCTATTTAATATTTTGTAAAACTTTAACCAATTTTGATTTACAAACACAAAGATTTCACAGCCAGCAATGACTGCACTGTACGGGGTAAAAAACACATTTTTTATCTCCAGCGCGCAGAACTGCGTATCGGAAATTCTAAAAATATGCTCATTTTAAAATTGTTTTGCGATATTGCTGTTGATTGTATTTTATGTGTTAAGTGCGAAAAACATGATATTTAATAAATAAAGGTAAAACACAAAACGTTAAAAAAACGCCTCTTTGGGCATAATGTAAAATCTGAAAGCTTTCAGATTTTTTTATTGAAAATAATTTTTTTTAATTTGACATTGGCAGACCATGAGTATTTTCTCCTTTTGAAACATTTCTGTGATTGGAAGTGCATGACTACGACCAACGTTTGCAAAAATAAAGGCCAAGTATGAGGTTGGTAGTATGTATGTATTTTTGTACTGTTAATTGCAATAGAAAGGGAGGTGCACAACTAGATGTTACGCACTCCCAAAACAAACAAAATTTCAACGTTCTCTGGCTAATCGTTTTTGAGTAATGCGAGATACGTATATACTACGCACGCACACATGCCACGAAAAAGTTCATTTTGAATCTATTGTAAATTCCTTTTACAATCCCTTTTGGAAAACTGAATCCTTTAGTGTGTCTGTACGTACAGATGTCAAGCCAAAACAAATAGTCAAAATGGGTTTGGGAACATTCAAAATGGAAATTGCTGCTAAAATCTGGTATCTAAAATCTTTCGCGATGACAATACTTCCCTCAGAAGAAGATAAAAAAATATATAAAGATACTTGGCATTTTCATTCAGAAAATAGTTTTGAAGAGAGCTGCAACATTCATTTATAAATTTCAAGCGTTTATCAAACGTTTTAAATTTGTTGCATTTATGTGTAAGTTTTGATAACGAAATATTAGTTTAATTCAGTCTCTTTCCTCTCTGCCTCTTTTCCTCACGAGGTTTGTTCAATCCCGAAATTTTGTAGATTTTCAGTGGCAAGCAGTTTTATTATAAAATGTAGAAATTTACGAATATGAGTTCAAGAGTTTTGGCCGGTTTTTACTGCCCTACCAATAAACTAAAAGACTATACAGAGACTATTCAACTTAGAGACTATACAATAGGACCTATTGAGGTTGGATCCTGTTCAGTAAGTGTGTATGTGTGTTCGAAATTCCAATAAACTAAAAGACTATACAGAGACTATTCAACTTAGAGACTATACAATAGGACCTATTGAGGTTGGATCCTGTTCAGTAAGTGTGTATGTGTGTTCGAAATTCTGTCGTGATCTAGGAAATCTTGGAGTGTTATAGTCTCTGCTTAGATTAGACTAAAAGTAATGACTCTATGTTTCTTAAAAGAAGCTTTGTGTTGCACTGAAACCGCAACCAGGTTAGCTGGTAATTTTATATTACGGATTTGCCGCCGCCTAGACGGTATAGTGGTTAGGAAAGTCGACTGCAATAGCAAAGTGCCCGGGTTCGAATCCCGGAGAAGGTATGGCTATATGTGTCTGTCCTCTCATAGAAGGCAAAAGCGGACTTCCTATTATGTGCCTCCATAATAAAGTGACCACAGCTTCTGGATGTAGTAGTGGCCAACGTCTGTGGACGGTTTGGGCCCTCCATTGGGGAAAAATGTTGTGTATTTTAATTTAATTACACCCAAGTGGTGAGCTAGAAGAAACTTAAAATCTGTGCTTGTTTGTGTAATAGTTAGATATTTTGTTGATGATGATTAAACTCATAAAACATAATTTACTGATAGTGAGATTATCTTACTTATGCATTAATTGTACTAAGTAGTTGGAACTAACACAGGTGTTAAAAATTAAGCTGAGAATTTTAAATGCAACAAATACATAGAATCTGACGCCAAGAAATTTATTATAGCAAAGCTTTTTTGGGTTTAGCTAAACTCTTTACTTTCCAAGTCTGTTTAATTACGCGGAAAGGCAAATGAAAGAAAAGCCTTAATTGATTAAATTAAAACCTTACAAATTTTATTTTCATGTTAACAGTTCGGCCTCTTTTGATCTGGCCTGTCATTTTCTTTTCATTACAGGAAACTTTTCCAACGGAGCTTGAAGATCACGAAATTTTAACACCAGATCTAAAACCTCGCCGAGCTGCTTCATAAATAGCTACGTTTACTTTGATCTTCTGCAACGATGTTTAATTTACTTTAAGTTAGTTTTTCTGCGTAATAACCGTTTAATGGGTATATTAGACATTTAATTCAGTGACTCAGCTGTTTAATCTTTTGATTATGAAATAAAAAAAATACCTTGTTTTCTATCCAAGCGAACAAAATAGTATAGACTAGTAAATAGTAAAGACAAATCTGTTTTTGCTCGGCCTCTTTTGTACGATTTTTTATTTGTGCGACTTTTTTTTTGTATGGCACATGAAAATTGCTATCAAACTGAAACAAAACTGACTGAAGTTATCAGTAAAAAAATAAAATAAATAATCAACAAAAAAGAAGCTTCGGAACAGCTTGAGTATAGGACCCCATTGGCGATGTTTTGGCTTGGCAACCGAAAAATGTCGCCAAGCCATGGAAAAGCAGTTAAAATTGAAAACACAAGTTAGAAAGCACGTTTTAACCAGAAAAAATTTTAGAATATATGTTTAAACAGCAAATTTGAAGGTACATAAGTAAGTGGGAGCATATTTTAAATAGTAATATTGAAAATAGAAGTTTAGCCTTAGAAAAGCAGTTAAAATTGAAAATAGAAGTTAGAATGCACATTTTAACAAGAAGAATTTTAAACACAAATTTGGAATATATATTTAAACAGTAAAACTGAAAAAAAATAAATAAGTGGAGGTATGTTTTTAGCAGTCATACTGAAAATACAAATTTTAAGCTGTAAAATTGAAAATAGAAGTTCTGAATACATGTTTAAATTAAAAACATGAAAATAGGAGTTAAGAATGCATGTTTAAATTAAAAAGAAAGAGAAGTTTGAATATACACAAGTACATGGAAGCACATTTTAAGCAGTAATATTGAAAATGCACGTTTTAAGTTGTAAAACTGAAAACAGGAGTTCAGAATACATGTTTACATTAAAAATATGTAAAGAAATGCTGGAAATTAAGTAAAGTTTACAAAATCTTGGTAAATTTACAAAGAAATCCTATACTCTGTCCGGTTTATGTCCCTTACAAGTTCTAGAAATTTGTTGAATACATAAATATTTTGCTCTTTGCAAGATTTAGTGAAAATACAGACAGGTGTTGCGGCAAAACCATCGAACTATTAAAAATAACATTACCCTTTTTGTGAATGGCATCACTTACGTTTTTTGTATTCATAAATGTTCTTGCTTGTACTGTACGTTATATTTATGTTAGGAAATAAATAGGCATAAAAATACTATCTCCTAATATTTGGTGCCGAAATAATCATTTACGAAACAGGACCTTGAACTTATACTTCCTACTGTTGGATTATTTTTGCTGAATTATTTTACTCCCGACATTAAAGCGTAGTTTTGTTTTGTGTTCTCTGCTACTCGAGCAATGACGCCGACCGCTGAAGCTGTAGACAAAATGACGCAACTGAAACGAAAGCGGAAAGCCGTGCGAAGTAATGTTTCTCGCTTTTCTACTGAAACTGATACTTTGAACGATGATTTCTCAATTGAAAAGATTGAATATATTTCTAATCGCTTAACAGCTGCCTTAAATGATATGAAACTAATAGATAACGAAATTCACAATTTTCTTTCTGACGATGAATACGAAAATGATAATTTGCAGTGTGAAAACTACATAGATACTGGTGAATCCGCAGTTTTCAAAGCACAAAAAATTATTCAGAACAAATTATCGCTAACTGCAAATAATGTTACTGCTTCCAATATGGATACCAATGATTTGGCGATGAAATTTGGCGACCTTTCTACTACAGCGCCTGTGGCTCAATCATATACAGTTAAATTGCCAACAATTAAACTACAATCATTTACAGGAGAAATTGAACAGTGGCAATGTTTTTGGGAACAGTTTAAATCTTCTATAGATGCCAATCCACATCTTTCTGTTATTGATAAACATGTTTTCCTCAGAGGTTATTTAGATGGTGAAGCTAAACGCCTTGTTGATGGAATTAGTGTAATAGGAGACACCTATGAAACAACAAAAAAATTGTTAAAGGAAAGATACGGAAATAAAGATCGAATTATCCAGTCACACTTAGATTACTTAGAACATTTAACTGTTATTCAAGACCCATCTCCTACGCATCTAATTGATCTTTACATAGAATGTAACAGGAGAATTCAAGCTTAACTGCTCTGGGTGAGAATATTGAAGCATACGGTAGAATCCTAGTGCCAAAAATTATTCGTGCGTTTCCCAATGATATTTGTTGCCGCTGGATTATCTATGCCAAGCGTGAAAAGCTAAATGAAGGTAATATTACTAGACTGATGCAGTTCCTGGCAGAAGAAGTGGAAGGTGTAATTGCAACACAAAGAGTTAAAGGTACGTCTTTTTCTGATCACACCGTAAAGTTCACGGTAGAAAATTTTAGTATCAATTCCAAAACAGTAAATAAACGTAAGAAAATTTCGCCATTTTGTTCATTTTGTGATACTACAGGACATTGGCCTCAATATTGTGAAACTGTTACAGACTATGATACTCGTGTTCAGAAACTTAAAACTTCAAATCGCTGCTTTCTGTGTACTAACCGTGGTCATAGAGTTTCAAACTGCCCAAGAAAAAATACTGCACGATGCACTAAATGCAAGAAAAGGCATCATGTTTCTATTTGTCCTCCTGTTGAAAACAATCAACTGCGGGTAACTAGCAGTGCTGTAAATCACATAACCTTTCCTAAAACTATTTTCACACATTTGCAAACTGCTCGTGTGTATGTTACTGGCCCCACAGGCATTACTAAATTAACACGCTGCATTTTAGATGGTGGTAGCCAAGCAAGTTTTGTTCACACAAACCTCATTGAAAAACTTAAGCTTAAAGTTGTCAGTTCCGCCTCACTTTTAGTTCAAGCATTTGAATCTTTTACTTCACAAGAACAACGTAGATGTGTTCAACTGTCACTTTCAAGTTTGTGGAGCAACCAAACATTTTCGATCTCCGCATTTGAAAGCTCCAATTCCTATACTACACATCCTACTGCTCCACCAGAAATAGTTCACTTTGCTCAGAAGAAAAGATTGAGAATTGCTGATCCACCGGATGACTCTTCACTGCCCATAGAAATACTTATTGGTGGTGATCATTATTGGCAAATTGTTTCCGCAGAAGCTCCAATCAAGCTTTCAGAATCTTTTGTTCTGATACCGTCAGTGTTTGGATGGGTTCTTAGTGGAACAAGAACGCATACTACAATCGCAGACAAGACTTCTGTCCATCAAGTTTGTGTGCAAGTTGAAACTGATTGTTTAAATGATCAGGTACGTCGTTTCTGGGAATTAGACACCATTGCGATACAAGATGCGCAGAAACGAAAAATGACTACTCGCGATGAAGAAATTTTATCAGAATTTCACAAAACTTACAACACTGAGGACAATCGAAGAATTGTGTCTCTACCTAAAAAGCCATTGCTCACACCTTTGCCTACAAACAAAATTATAGCGGAAAACAGATTTCATTCTCTTCAAAAAAGACTTGCATCTAGTGATGTGTTCAAGACACAATATGACAAATGCATGCTGAATTACATTGAACAAAAACATGTTGAAGTATGTTCCATAGATGAATCCAATGAGAAGTCAGTATATTACCTTCCTCATCATGCTGTAAGAAAGAAAACGCAATCTGAAACCAAGTGGAGGATTGTGTTCGACGCTTCCTCGCATGCTCCAGGAATGCCTTCACTGAACGATATCTTGGAAGCTGGCCCGAATCTTCTTCCTGAAACTATTGGTTGTCTACTAAGGTTTCGATTGCATGAATTCGCTGTTACATGTGATGGTAAGCAAGCTTTCTTACAGTTGTCACTACATAAAGACGATAGGAACATCACAAAATTTTTTTGGTACAAATTACAATCTGATTCATCTCAACCTACTACCTTTACAGATGAAATAACTGTTTATAGATTTACTCGTTTACCATTTGGTCTTACTTGCAGTCCGTTTTTACTCTGTGCTGCCACACGAGAATTGGCTGCAAGACATATCACAGAATTTCCAATTGCTGCATCAATGATAGATAAACATCTCTATATGGATGACTTTCTTGCTAGTATGGAAACTGAATCACGCATTATAATGCTATATCACGAGATCAAGAATTTAATGGCTCTAATGAAACTGCCTATGGAAAAATGGGCTACAAACTCTTTGAAACTCAAAGATGTACTACAAACACATGAAGAATCTCACAAAACGGAAACAACCGTCTTAGGTATTGGCTGGAATACAAATTCTGATACTTTGAAGAATGCATTCAAGACTTCCCTCTGTGTTTCTACCCCAGACAAACCACTTACAAAGAGATGGTTACTCCGCTGCATTGCTAGTTTTTATGATCCCTTAGGACTTTTTCACCATTTACTATCCTTGGGAAAATCTTATTCCAAGATACATGGATTCTTGGAATCAAGTGGGATGAATTACTACCTGCTAATTTATCAACTTTATGGTATGCAGCTGTAAAAGAACTTGATGACATTTGCTCCCTTCAAATTCCTCGATGCGTAGGCATTTCATCACATGTTCCCTTTGCTATTCATGTGTTTTGTGACGCATCTGAACGTGCCTATGGTTCAGTTCTCTACATTGTTACTTTTAAAGGTGACCAAACGAATGTGCATTTAGTGTGTAGTCGCAACAAACTAGCTCCTATAAAGAAAGTTACCTTACCTCGTTTGGAGCTCTTAGCGGCCCTAATGGGAGCACGTTTGTTACAATATTTCTGTGCTGAAACAAATATATGTTCGTCGAATGCAACATTATGGAGTGATTCTCAAGTTGTCTTAGGGTGGATACGCAGTGACCCCAACAAGTGGAAAACTTTTGTTAGCAACAGAGTAACAGAAATTATTTCCTATACTAATCCTTCACAGTGGAGACATTGCCCTGGCAGAGACAATCCAGCTGACAAACTTTCTCGAGGTGTTTCACCATCAACACTAAAAAACCTAAAAATTTGGTGGAACGGCCCTCCATGGTTAGTCAAATCTCCAGAATATTGGCCTCATTCTGATACTATCTCTACAGATTACAGTCATAACTTAGAAAGAAAGAAAGAAAAAGTTCAGACCCTTCACATCGTATCTACTCAACCAATCATAAATGCTACAAACTACAGTTCTTACTTTAAATTGCTACGTGTAACATCCTGGATTTTTCGCTTTATTCACAACTGTAGGAAACAAGAAAAGTTAGTGGGTGAGTTACTTGCCACAGAATTAAATCAAGCTCGTATTTATTGGATACAGACCGTTCAAAAAGAATCCTTTCCTTCAGAATATGAAGCTCTGTTGACAGGAAAATCACTCCCTAAGAAATCAAGGATAAAAAAATTTAACCCCTTTTTCAAGAACAATGTTATACTTCTTGGTGGTCGACTACAATTTTCTGATTTATCTCATGCTGAAAAACATCCCATATTATTGGAAGGTTCTCATCATTTTACAACCCTACTGATACGCCAAACACATTTACGAATGCATCATCTCGGTGTTCGGATTGTACTTTCTCAGCTTCGTTCAGAATATTGGATATTAAGAGCAAGGCACGCCATTAAAAAGGTGTTAAAGACTTGCCTTCCATGTAAAGTACTGAAACAAAAGAGAAGTGAACAGATAGAAGCTCCATTACCAGCTGAGCGAATTCAAAAGTCATCTCCTTTCGAAACTACCGGAATGGATTTTACTGGACCACTCTACGTAAAAAATAACAACTTCGTTACAAAAGCTTACATTGTCATCTTTACATGTGCTACAACCCGAGCTATCCACTTAGAATTAGTTTCCGATCTGCGTACTGACGTCTTCCTACTTGCATTACAACGTTTTGTCTCTAGACGTTCACTTCCTCATACGGTGTATACTGATAATGCCACAACTTTCTGTGCTGCGGACAAAGAGCTGAAATTATTCTGGGATACTATATCTTCTGCCAAGGTACAACAATTCTATGCCCACCACAACATCAAATGGAAATTCATCGCCCCACGAGCGGCTTGGTGGGGAGGATGGTGGGAAAGAATGATAGGCTCAATTAAGCAATGCCTTCGGAAAACATTAGGTAAGGCTCTTTTGGATGACGCTGGTTTGATCACTGTATTATGTGATATTGAAGCCGCTCTTAACAGTAGACCGATTGTCCATGAATATGGAATAAAAGATGACTCTGAGGAAGCTTTAACACCCTCGCACTTCCTCATAGGAAAGAAATTAACTACTATTCCTTCCAGCCCCACAAATCCTGAAACAAATTTAAATCGTATGTGGAAGAATCGTCAACATTTGATGGACTCCTTTTGGAAAAGATGGCAAAAGGAATATCTGATGGACTTGCGTACATTTCATCAAGTGCGGAATCCATCTGAAACAAATAAAATCCGTAAAGGGGACATTGTCCTACTACAAGAAGATGTTAGACCTCGCCACACTTGGAAAAAGGCACGTGTCGAGGAGCTAATCCTTGGCCGCGACAAGAAAGTCCGTACTTGTGTTCTACGCATCAATGGACATACCATTACCCGACCGGTGCAGCTGGTCATCCCCCTGGAGGTTGACCAGGGTGGGGAGGATGTTGCGGCAAAGCCATCGAACTATTAAAAATAACATTACCCTTTTTGTGAATGGCATCACTTACGTTTTTTGTATTCATAAATGTTCTTGCTTGTACTGTACGTTATATTTATGTTAGGAAATAAATAGGCATAAAAATACTATCTCCTAAAGGGTTGCCGAAATGGACTATTCTAGAATTCGCTGGGTTACCAGAAAAATACTGTCCAAAAGTGCACCAAGCTGAAAATCCCCAATGGGGTCTTATACTCAAGCTCTACCGAAGCTTCAATCATGTATAACTGGCTACCGATACATATACAAGCGGTCTACTGAAACAACAGTCGTAGAGAGTTGGGCATATACCGATATTAGGACAGTGCTATATATAAATCTAATACATACCTAAGTCGCGCTTTCGAGACATGAAAAACGCAAGTTGAATTTCCTCAATCGGACCAGTAGATCGAGAGATATAGAACTATCTAATGTTTTTCGCAATGAACATGCAGAAATATAATTTTCGTATGCTCAACTTTTCCTTATTTTTAAAACTATCGTTTTTATATCCAACACGCAAAGCGCACTCGTACATTTCAATATGTTTTGTATTTAAAGTGACGTTCTACTCCAAAATATACGCTAAATTCAATCGTCTCCTTTACCTCTTCATATTTTCTTCATCCTTTTTGTCATCTTCTTGTTCCCTGAAAAGGTGAGTACCCTAAATACGCTCTTGTTGCTCTTATGGGTATTCACTAATCTTACCATTTTCTTAGTACAAAATTAGAGCACAGCACAACAAATTGATCTCAAACATTCTCGTCTTAACAGTTTCAGAGCTACGCAAACTTTCAGACCGGTTATTTTATTGTTTGAAACTTAGGCTTAACTTCTAATGTATAATTTGTAATTTAAAGTAAATTTTAACAGAAAAGAATTTAATGAATTTCGAGAACGTTAAAAATTTGTCATTATAAAAGCTTTACAGCATTTCTACAGCGATTATAGCATTCCCAACATTTTCCCAGCAGGTGAACTATAATTTATCGTCAACATGAGCTGTTCCACTTATGATCGTACTACCTTTTCTTAATTACCTTTAGCTGGATAGAAAATCAGATGTGTACACCGCATGAAATCCTCGTACAGAATATTAAAATATACTCATCTTTCCCTGCCTTTTCACTTAAACTTATTTCCTGGAATTTCATTAGAGATATATTTCGTATTCAATTAATTCAATTCTCACTTCATGACAAGGCAAAAATAGATAAAAACTCAAAGTATCTATATTAAAAATTGAAAGCTATAGGAAAGCATAAAACACCAAATACTGTTAAAACAAATAAAAAAATAATTTTTTCAATTCAAATTACAGTTTCTACGTAAAAACAAACAATTCGGCAGCGCGGAAGAAGGCAGATTTTTCGGTGCACAAAACTGAAAATTTACTTTTGGTTTCACTCGGAAAAAAGACACTGAACGCGACAAAACTGACTTAATTTGTTGTGGACCTTATGCTGAGTCAATATATGGGTTAATTTTATAACTTAAATGATAATTCCAGAATGGATTAAGCATAATTTAATTCGCAATAATAAAAGAAGATGTTATTTTGTTGTTTCGAAGCTTAGGTTCTCTAGATTGGTAACAAATCTACTGTTCTACTAAATTTCAAATGTAAACAAATATGGCTGCTGCGGCAAAAAAAAATTAGGCTTGTCTGCACTGAAACAACATTTAAATTATTGATAATTCTACAACTATAGCATGCAGGTTAACGAAAGGCATTGAAACTTTAGCCGGAAGATAAGAACAACATAATGCAACCATTTTTAATGCAAAAAATGCGCAATTTACAACCATATAAGAATATAAAAACTGAGCTCACTGAGCCGGTAACAGAGTGGATATATATACATATATTTATGTACTTGTAGTGCGGCCGATTACAACCAAAGAGGGAAGCGCGCGTCTACGTGTTATAACAGTCCCACATACAAAATTTCAACATTCTGAGGCTACTCGTTTTTGAGTTATACGACACGCATACATACATACATACCTACGTAGGCACGGACGCTACGAAAAAAATCTCTTCAGAATTCATTTTAAATCAGTTTTATAATTTTTTTGAGGGGAAAATTGTCTTTTATTCTTTCCTTACGTATAGATGTGAAGCAAAAACATCGTTAAATTGCATTCGTTAGCGGTCAGAATGGATATTTTCGTTGAAATATGATACCCGAAATTTTTCGCGATTATAATACTTCCTTTTTACTTTGTACAAGGAAATAAAAATAAGCAATTTTAACCCTCTTCCTTTAGATGTCGTTTTTTAACTATAACCGCATCAATCGATAATCTAATGTCCCACATTCGACTTCTGACAAGAACACAGTAATTTTTCATTTTTTCATTCTTACATTTATAATTCTCTTTCTCTCTCTCTCTCTCCATATCACGATTAATTTCCGTCATCCTAGTCATGTTTTGCATGAGGATGGGTAGTTTCAAAGTTGTTGACTCATCAAAATGCATTAAATAATTTTAACTAAACATTCTCTCAAGGCACAATAAAAACTTTGCTAACTTTTCAGAAATATACTTTGGCATATAATTACTCTTTCGAGAAGAAAACATTTCCAAACGGGAATTGAAATTCTCTTTTGGAAATTGCAAAGCGATCATCATTTATTCCTTTAATGCAGGCGTGAACATAAAGAGAAAACACAAAAGTCGCGCATTCAGCTGCTGCTTGGTCTCATTGGAATTCAGCAAGAGATTGCCTTCAAACAACGATTTTTGAGCAAACCAGAAAACAGCTGACAGACCAGAAAAGGTATGTAAAATAAAACCTCTGCAAGGGAAACAGTTAACAGAAATTAAGAATAGTTTTCTGTATTTTACGTACTTCAAAATACGCGTACCTATGTGTCGTTTTGTAGTATTCTAATACAAATATTGTACAATCGCGCAGAATCTTCCTCGTTTATTCTACGTTCCAAAACCTAAGAAATAGATTTTTGTCATCGATGTATTAGGTTTGAGATTTTACCTCTTAATGATTATTTCATAGACATCTTCTACATTCATAAACAAATTTCAGTTAATATTTAATAAAATAATAAAATTTTGCACATTTTAATGCAGTTGCATTAAAAACGCCAAATTTTAACTTCCTTGGATCTTTGAGGCTAAATCAGTTTTAATAAAATTTTTTCCGTTAAAGTTAAAATGAAGAAATAATGACTTCAGTTACAACTCTCAGTTCATAGAAAAAAAGATTTAGGACCCGATTTTATTAAATTAATCGTTCTTGGTCAATTCTAAAGCCAACTTTGATCTCCGGATATCGTCCAGTAGTCAGGATGTACCCTTCCATCTCATTAACATCTGAAAAGCTGCAGAAGATATCTCTTAATTAACAGAACTAGATTATAAATAGAAACTTGAATCTCGACATTTTTGACAACAGAAACTCTGGTAGACTTACCATTCAA
>KK112133.1:548392-581909 GCA_000611955.2 Stegodyphus mimosarum
AATTTCCAATGGCACTTGAATTTTTCAAAATTAAAACCAAAAAGTAATTTTAACTGTCATACTTGTTTTCAGAATATTGGGAACAGTAAAATGTATTGTTTTATTTCAGATGCCCTTTTGTTACTGTTTAGTACTATTAAAATGAATGAAACTGTGAACCCGAGTGAAATTATTACAAATTAAGCTTTCACAATAACTCGTATTTCAGAATCTGATGTCTGAAACTATGAGACTACCAGCAACCGACTTATAACGCTGATATAGTTCGACCGTCTCAAACGCAACCCAGACTGGCATTCTGCCAAAACACTAAGACTCGTCCAAAAGGGGCGGTATCACTTGCTGCGACGTGAAGGATCACGTGAAAGTCTTCGCGTTTCCGGAAAGAGATATGCTGGAGGGAAAGAAAGTCCCCATCTTCCACCCTATTTTGAGAATAATTCGGTCCGAATGGCACATGCATGTTTGCGCTCATGGTCGCGGATGAGGTCGCGGATGATTACTATAGTTCTACGTAGACTCAAATCTTGGTGAAGAGGGAGTCTCTGTAGGAGTTTTTACAATTCCCTATACCAGGGGTTGTCAGCCATTTTTGCTCCATGCATTCTTTTACCAATGTTTAAAGTTCATTTCCTCTCCTTTTCCAAACTTGAAAAACACGTATACGTATATTTAAGATATACGTAAACATATACGTAAATATATACGTTTTATATATACGTATAGGTATACTTGAAAAATACGTAATCGTATACATATATATACGTTTTAAATATACTTATATTCAAAACTTGTAAATACGTCCTACTATTTTATATACGTAAATACGTATATTTAGGTTTAGATTATTTTTTAAACTGTTTCATTAATTAAACAAGAATGTTATAATTAATTAAATAGTATAGAAAATGTTGATATGTACCAGAACTTGAAAAAAAGTAGCTTTTTTATATTCGTATACTACAACAACATACTGAATATCTAAATTTAAAATTTTAACGCATCCCCCTGAAACTGTTATAGTTTCGCCCTGGTTAAGAACCACAGCTAAACATGACGCCCATAAAAGCCTTTACTCGGCCTCTAATTTCGAAAACGTCGGTCGTAGACATATACTTCAAATTAGAAAAATGTTTTAAATGAAGCAAAGTTTCATGCTTTTGTATTTTTAAATTTAAAAAAAATTCATTTGCTTAAGTTGCGAAATTTAATTTCACATTCACAAGACCAAATATTTATATTTAAGAAGTTTTGGAATCGTTATGAAAAGTAAAACAGAAAAACCTAACCGAAATGTTTACTTTTAAAATTTACGATATTTGACATCACTTTGAATTTGCATTGAGGGATCGTTTTAAAAAGTACGTTACAGAAATTCGAGGTTGATTTTTTTTTCTCCTTAAACGTCATTCAATAATATTCTTTTTGGGCTCACCAGCGGCCCATCAGTAAAGTTGCTGAACACGGGTTGTAAGATCCGGGGTTCGAATTCCAACGAACAAGCTGGTTACATGGGCGCTTTCGTGGTTTACCCAGTGTAAGGTGTATGCGAGCCAGTTCGCCTTAAAAATTCCTCCGCTAAGGCATCCCTCCCCATAGGCAGATACCCCTCAAGTTCTGTGCCGTAATTAAATAACCCAAGCCAACCCAACAATATTCATTTTTGTGATTGAGTAGTGTCTATACTTATAATTTTGTTATATTTTGTACAGCGAAAGCACTTTACGTTTTCTACAACAATTAATTAATAAGTCTAAAAATAATTCATTAAAATTCATTAGAATACACATATATTTCCTAACACAAATATATAAGTTAGGAAATGACTTTCTTCCAGATAAGATCACTCTGTACATTATAAAATTCATGTACGTCAGTTTCTCTTGAAAATTCCTTCACGAAATTATCTCTTTAAGTTTGCGAACTTTGCTATAATCTAAATTATCCTAATTTTAAAACTTTTATTTTTCTTTCGGACGTGAGTTTTTACGTTAAAAAATCTTAAGCTTGCTGCTGACTTTTATAAACGAAAAGCGCGCCTAAAGAATACGCAAAATGACTAAAAAAAGCAATCTGAGATTCGAGTAGATTTCAGATTAAATTCTTTCTATTTCTAAGGTTATCTGACATACTTCTCACTCTCCTTGCAGTTCCTGAAAAAATCTTATGTGTACACCACATGACTTTCTTGCACGGAATATTAAATTATACGCAGTTTTTCCTGCCTTTCATTTATACTTGTTTTCTCAAACTTTATTACAGATAAATTTCTTATATAATTAATTCGGTTCTCACTTCGCGATAAAGCAAAAATACATAAAAACTCAAAATATCTTTATTAAAAATTGAAAGATATAGAAAAACATAAAATACCAAATACAGTTAAAACAATTTAAGAAACTATTTTTACAATTCAAATTACAGTTTCTACGAGGAAACAAGCAATTCGGCATACTTTTCGGTGCACAAAACTGAAAGTTTTCTTTTGTATTCATTTGGCAAAAAGAAACTGAAGGCGTAGAAACTGACTTAATTTGTTGTGGACGTTATGCTGAGTCAATATGTGGGATAATTTAATAACTTAAATGAGTATTCCAGAATGGATTAAGCATGATTTAATTCGCAATAATAAAAGAAGACGTTATCCTTGTTGTTGAGAAGCTTAGCTTCTTTAGATTGGTAACAAATCCACTATTCTGCTAAGTTTCAAATGTAAACAAATATGACTGTCTATGTTAAACAAAAATTAGGCTTAGCCGCACTTAAACAACTTTTAAATTGTTGATAATTCTATAATTATTGCATGCAGGTTAAATAAACGCATAATAATCTTCACCGGAAGATAAGAGCAACATACTTGAATCATTTTTATTTTTTCATAATTTATCATCATTTTTAAGTAAAAAATGCACAATTTACAAACATATAAGAATAAAGAAATTTAGCTCACTGATCCGAGTAATAGAGTGGATATATACATATATATATACATATATTTATATACTTTTAGTGCGGCCGATTGCAACCAAAATAAGAAGTGCAAATCTACATGTTATAGCAGTCCTATATACAAAATGTCAACGTTCTGAGGCTACTCGTATTTGAGTTATGCGAGATACATACATACATACGTATGTACGTACGCAGAGATGCTACGAAAAAAATGTCTTCAGAATTCATTTTAAATCAGTTTTGTAATTTTTGGGGAGAAAGGGAGTCCTTTATTGTGTCCTTACCTACAGATGTCACGCAAAAAATCGTTAAATTGCATTTGATAGCGGTCAAAATGGATATTTTAGTTGAAATACGGCACCTGAAACTTTTCGCGAATACAAGACTTCCTTTTTATTGCGTACAAGGAAGTAAAAAAGGGACGTGTGTCAAATTGCCCTCAAAATCCAGAAAGTTGTATTTAAAATATACACTTATCTGCGCTTGCTTAATTTTATATTCTTGCTGATTTCTGTTCCTTCATTTAAAAATTACGCCTGCTGATTTCGAAGGTTTATTTTTATTGCCCATTTCTAATCTATATTATAAGTCTATAAAACCCAAGAAAAATAAGTATTTCCTTTTCTTCATATTCTCCTAATATTTTGAAAAGTTTAAACGAAACCTGATAGTTTTCTAACGTCTATATGAAGACAAACATTTTTAAAACTTTCCAAGTTTAATAAAAACATAGTAGTAATAGGTTTAATAGAAGGTATAGTATCAATCACAACCGATTTATTAAATTTTGGAAATATTGTGGCTCTAAAAATTGTTCTACAATCAAGTGGTATGTTAAAAGATTATTTACGAAAGACGTTATTTTTGGAGAAATAATGAAGCAAATTATGAACAAAAGAAGTCGTTTGTGGAGAAATAATGAAGCAAATTATCAACAAAAGGATGATCAATATTAAATCTGCTGTTTAATTAAAAATACTTCGAAAGGAATTTTTTTATTTACCTCGAAAACAAATGTGCTATTTAACTTTTCAATCAACTGTCTTATTAACTTCTTTTTCCTCCGGTTTAATTGGGCATAAACGAATTTGAGTGGTAATCTCTGTTCCTGTCTATATCTTTCAGCGTAAACTTTGCTGCAGATCTTAATTCTTTAACCATTTATAAGAGATGAACGCAACAGAATATTGCATCATAAATCTTTAAAATAGCCATTAATGGAGTTACACCATCATCGAAAAAAGCCATTTTGGGATACCTAATGCTTGGTCGGATGAATACGAATTCTCAGCGGACTCCTTTATGAGAAATTTCAATCTTCATAGTTACTTTCGGGAGAGAACAGAGTACGAATTTATTTATCCTAAAGTGCTTTTTTACAGGAAATCCTAAAGAAAAACAAACTGCATAGGAAGAATTATGTAATCTGAGAAAAAGTACTTCAGTCGGAATTTAATGAGGCTTATAACACACATGAAAAATAGCAATGTTGCAGAAAAGCTCCTACACTAAGAAATTTAAAAACGCATTTATTAAGGATTAGAGTATTTATTAAGGATTTGAGCTAGCTTATTCAATTATTAAAAATTTCCTTCCTGTACGTCATTCTACAGTCGTAGAGGAAATGCAAATACCATTCTAGCTATGGCAAAATAAAAATCTTTAATTCTTTAACAGCTAAATATATCGATCTGTTTACTAACTGAAAAAAAAGATCAGAATTTTCAAATTATTACAAAGAGAAAATATTTCTTTAACTATGGGAAACGTTTAGAAGTAATTACGTCTTGTGTCTTAGTTTAATTACCAGTTTCTTATTCTTTCAAAAAAGCGGAAAATACCGTAAATTTGATTGAAATTTCGTATACATCTTTCGCGTTAGTTTTCTAAGAAATAATTTTTAAAGTTTTTCATTTAAAATTATAAGATTTCTTTTAAAAAGGCCTGAAAAATCCAAAATCGTCCCTATAATTAAATCCTTACCTGAAACTAGCTTTTAAGCAATATTTGAAGAAGAAATTCGAAACAAAATTTAACATGCCAAATTTTATAATTTCAGGATGATTTGCTTGTAAGGTATTTTCTCCCTCCTTCCTGCATGCCTTCGTGGTGTAATGGTAGCACACTCGGTGCGTACTCGAGAGGTTCAAATCCCGGCGAAAACAGTGCCCATTTTTCACATCTTCTGATTCCATAAAATCCTAACATCTCTACATGTTGATTGTTCGACATACACAATGCGATTACGAAATTTTAAAAGCTGAATTGATAAGTCCTCGATCATTGCAGGAAACAAATTTACCATTATTTATTTTTCCCCATATGAGAATAAACGGATCCTTCTTTTGTCATTCTTTTTTTGGCACACCAATAAAACTTCAATTCTTTCCAACAGAAGTTAGCTCTTGAAATATCTTTGCAGCACATCATTGCCCTTAATTCATTATAGAACACAGAGATTAATTTACTACTACTAAATATGTCTTGTAAAAAAGATTATTAAGAGACTTTTATTTGAAGTAAATTGTTTCAGCAAGGTTCCACTGTACGAAGACATCTTTCTTGTTCTCGCCATTCATTCATTATACCCGTAACATCAATTATCGGTTAAATCAAATAAGACAAAAAATCCCGCTTAAACATTTTCCCATAAGCTAAGAATATTTCATGGGATTACGTCTTATCATATGGCAGTCTTAATTTAGTTAGCTGAAAGTAGGTTATTTCCACGGTGTTCAATTTCCACAGCGTTCAACATATCCACACATGCCATCACTCAGAGCTACTGGAATATGAAATAACGTGAAATGCACAGGTGACAGGTGATAGCAAGGATGGACACCCGGACGGCTTTCTAAGACCACTCGGGTGTTGTCTGAACCCTGCAACTATCCTTTACTATTATTATACTGCAATACACATTTCGCATTGCTTAGAGTTGCTGCATTAATTATGTACGGTGACTTGTTTAGGAGTTAATATCCAATTGGCTACGAATGGAAGAAAAACATTGCTTTGAAGTGAGATAGAGCTTTCATGTATACAGGCCATGGCTAGAATACTTTGTGGGTATCACTAATACACAAGAATGTCAGCAGTTTCCAAGACATTCTTGTGTATTAGTGATACGGACAAAGTCTCCTAGCCATGGCCTGTATACGTGAAATGCACAGTGCTTCTGAATCTGATATGGATTTAAGTTCTGATAAACTTAGCGCTAAGTAGCAAGTATCTTATGAAAAAAAAACACATCTAATATGGCTAACCTACCAAAGATAATATTTTAGGCCTAAGCTGTCCTGAGCATACCCAGAAGACTTCACTGGCCTGTAGCTAGGCAGTGAAGACAAACCAAGCTAGGCAGTGAGTGACCTGCAGCTAGGCAATGAAGATGAGTTTAATATTAAGATTGATTATATGAGATTAATATCTAATATGATTTATAAAAAGTCACAAAATGCACAGTTTTATGGGTACCATAAATCACGAATGAAATCAAGCTAGGCTTGTTTGAAGCATTAAACTCAAATCCTTAGCCAATATCAGTAGTGTTACAGTACTGGTTTTCCTCTTAAGAAATGAGGCAAGTGATTTTCACTTTTACGAAGAACGATTAGAAGAAAAATTAGATTCAGCGTTTGTTTTTTACAGTGACTGCATAAAGGATCCCTTAATTTTAATAAAGCATACCAATGCAAAGATGGTTTTATAGAATATTTGATTGCCAAAGAAGAATTATATGGCAGGGGAACTATTTTATTCTTGATTTCCCCATCAGGCAGAGAATAATAAATTTTGAATTTCATCATCGTACTAAGAACCACTACAGTACCGCTTTTCCTCTTAAGAAATCAGACAAAGGATTTTCACTTTTACGAAGAACGATTAAGAGAAAAATTAGATTCAGCGTTTGTTTTTTACAGTGACTGCATAAAGGATCTCTTAATTGTGATAAAGCATACCTATGCAAGGATGGTTTTTGTAGAATATTTGATTGCCAAAGAAGGATTATATGGCAGAGGGGCTATTTTATTCTTGATTTGCCCATCAGGCAGAGAATAATAAATTTCGAATTTCATCATCGTACTAAGCAGGCACAGAAATTCTCGACATGATTATCTCATGATATAAAGTACGATTCATCCTGTCTGCCCTATATAATATCTATATATTTCCACCTGTTGAATCTGAATGCATGAGCGCATTGGGTCAAGGCCAACAAATTTACAACTTCCATCGCATTTTCCATTTCTTAATTTTGGATGTTGAAACCACACTTTTCATATGTTATTTTTATTTATATAGATTATTTTTTTTATTTAATTTTATTTATATGTAATATATTTTTATTTATCATGTTATAAGGTATTTTTCCCACTTTCTTTGCATGCCTTTGTGGTGTAGTGATCAGCACGCGTATTCCGAAGGACCGCGGTTCCAGTCCCGGCGAAGGCGTTGCTCATTTTTCATCTTTCCTGCTTTCTTCGAAATAACCTAATGTCTCTACACTGGCACCCGAACTGAAAAGGTGGTGGATGATGATCCTCCACCACCGTGATTTGGCGGTTGGGTGCCCTGAATCCTAAACGCTCTTTAAAAGGGGTGGTACATAAGGTATTTCTAACGCCTTCTTAGCATGCCTTCGTGGTGTAGTGGTCAGCAAACTGGGCGCGTATTCCAGAGGTCCGTGGTTCCGGCAAGGGCATTGCTCATTTTTATCTCTCTTGCTTAAAAAAATGCCTAATATCTCTACAATGTCATTATTTCTATTACTGTTACTTTAGGTTTAATAAATTGTAGGTATAATTTGATAACCTTTGAGA
Source organism: Stegodyphus mimosarum (assembly GCA_000611955.2). NCBI lineage: Eukaryota > Metazoa > Arthropoda > Arachnida > Araneae > Eresidae > Stegodyphus > Stegodyphus mimosarum. The sequence goes on from KK112133.1 coordinate 556,168, forward strand.
TATCAGTAAACTAAAAATAAATTAATAGTTATTGCTTCTTTGCTTTGCACCATTTAGGAATGGAAAGGTTTACAAGAACTCTCTACTTTCGTAAACCAAAGAAGAACTGCAAACTGGTGTACCAATTGGTTGAAAGTTTAGCAGCCAACGAAATCTGCAGAAAGTAAACTTTGGATATTCGATCTGTTTCTTGAGATATTTATCTACTGCAAGTAAAACCAACCCTTATTTGGTTATTGATTCCCTTTCCGGTATACGTTATATGTGTTACTATATCACACCGAATATTGCCCAGAAAACAATTTCGAAATCAAAATTGGAAGTATTATTCTACAGAACAGATAATTATCCTAACTACAAATATTTGGATATCTAACTATCCAAATTGCTGCTCTCCTGAGTTTACAGTTAAGCTGACTACTAAAATATTAGCATGTTTTGGTTCTTTCGCTGTTTTGAAAGCTATAAAAATGATAATAAAATACAATGTACATTTTAAATGACTATTGAAAGACTACTAGAGCTAAGTGGAATGTGAATGACTTGAAAACTGGATTATGATTATAAATATAACCTTTTAGGTAATTAATTGCGGCAAGTACGCGGAAGTAGAAGATTTTGTTTATTCTTAGCAAAATTATTTAGTCATGGAATTGCTTCGTTTCTTAGATGAAACAAACCTAGTAATTTAGTGACTATTATTTAACCTCAAACAAATATTTATGTTGTTACGGAATTTTTATTTAATTTGCTATTTTTTGTAGAATCGTAATTAAAATTGTTTTATTTTCCCGTGCAAAGCAGCGCGTGACGAAATTTATGAGAAATCTACTCCGAAAAAGTAAAAATACAAGAGCGCGTGCATTTAACATTTAATAAATAGATGCCTCGTAATTGCTTTTGCTATCCAGAAAAGTTGAGAAAATAGATTTTATCATAATATTCTCGCGAATATTTAAAAAGCTCATAAAAGCCGGACTGAAACATCTCAGCTCAGTAGTAGTTGTTTTAAGCGAACTGTTGTTGTTCACTTAGTGCTGTTTTTGATTGTAGCGAATTCGCTGTGAGATAGAATTAGCTTACTAAATTGTTTTGAATTGAGTTCTGTTTAACGTTTTAATAATTCAGAATATAACTACTGTAAGATATTGTGATACTGTACGAATGTCTCAGAAGAAGTCTTTCAGCATTTTGTTTTATTTCTTGTGAAAAGAATAAATTTTATTAACTTTCTAACGACTTGTGCATTCAATCCATTACGAACCCGTACGCACGCACCAATATTCAATAATATTTCTTACAAATATTTATAAAACTATTTTACTTTCAAATTTTATAGCACACCGAATGTATTTTATTTAAGTAAAATTTAATAATTTTAGAGGTAAAGGATTCGGATTAGTTTCGGATTTTGTTTTACGAAAATAAAAATATGTAATTTTAACTTGTAGTTTTGCAGGTTATTTTAAGCAGGAGATATGAAAATGTGCAATGCCCTTGCCAGGATTCGAATCTGGGCCTCTCGAATACGCGCCGAGTGTGCTGCTCTTACACAACGAAGGCATGCGCAAAGGAGGGAGAAAATACTTAATAAACTCTGGGCGTGGCCCGTTATGACCATAAGACCAACGTGTTCGTTAGGTGTGGCGGGCTACGTCCACTTCTGGTACCTTATAAACTCTGAGCGTGGCCCGTTATGACCATAAGACCAACATGTTTCGTCGATGTGTCGGGCTACGTCCACTTCTGGCACCTTATGAACTCTGTACGTGGCCCGTTATGACCATAAGACCAACATGTTTCGTTAAGTGTGTCGGGCTATGTCCACTTCTGGTACCTTATACACTCTGGGGGTGGCCCGTTATGACCATAGTCGGGCTACGCCCACTTTCTGGGCCTGGCCCGTTATGACCATAAGACCAACATGTTTCGTTAGGTGTGTCGGGTTACGATCACTTCTGACACCTTATAAACTCCTCTATCGAAGTAAAATATAAGAAAAAGAAGAAAATAAAATTAATTCATTTGCTTTGATACGAATATGTATTTGACTTACTATAAACATTAAAGTACGAGTAAATAAGCACCGCCGCCAAAGGATCCGCTGCGGAAGCGCTAACGGATCCTTTGAAGAAGAAAACCCCAATAAACATAGATTATTCGAGATATTTTCGGTATCCAGAACGATTATGGGTCCAACGAGTCCGAAATTCACTAGTTTCGAAAATCTGCTGTGGTAATTTGACTGGAAAAAAATAAGTTTTTTAATCATTTGGGAAATGGAATCATCTTAAGAATGCCAATTATACACACCACTTAAATTACAGATATCTTCTTGGTATTAGTTCTAAGAAGAAGAGGAGTTCCACGTTTGACTTGTAAGATTTATCTCCAATTGCTCATCATGTTTGTCACTTAATTATGATTGTACATGTATTTTCATGCTTTATTATGTCTTATTACTCATGTCACTCCGATTACATCATCACTTCACTGTTCCCCTGCCTCTCCTGCGCGCGTTGTTGATATCTTGTTTCTTTGCCTTGCTTTCCCCCCTTCCTACCTCGACATGTTCCTTTCTCCGCTTTACCCGTCCTGTTCTACACTGTCTTGGCGTCGAAATGACGCAATTTTACTGAACCGGATAAGTCTCTCTTCTTTGGAGGCATCCCGGTGATAATGGTAACGAACGAACGAACGAGTTCCACGTGTCCAGAGCTTTCATAGTCTTGTGGACTACAGGCAGTAATTCATGAGCCCGACAAGTCACACCCATTTGTGATATATCGGCTATAACAGTAATGATTGACTGAGTTCCAGTCGATTTTCTGTTCAAAATATTCAGATTCGATAAGCATTCAGTAATTCCAACGATGTAAATAATTGCTTCACGTATTAAGTTATGTAAGTCAAAAACATAAATTAAAAAACAAGTTGAATTTTGCCTGGTCTAGAAAAAAAAGCACACTGTCCGGGACACAAGAATTCCAGATATTTGGAGTCGGGGTAGCTGTTCTAATATGCTGAAGAAACAGAAAGTTCAACGATGTTGTTAAAATATTTCCAGAATCTGGTTTTCGCAGTACTGAAAGAAATCAAACGCTCTGCAGCTAGGAACACAAAATCTTTGCTTTGCTGCTTTAATTCTGATTTCGCAAGAAAAATACTTTTAAAGGGTGTAGGAATTTTTCATTTTACTAGCTTTGAGAGAAAAACGTACGTTTTTAAAATATAAAGAGGACAAAATTAGGCTATTTTTTTTAACCCAAAGGGCAATTTACCCAGAAGGTTCCCTCCCGCGTTCGAACTTCGGACTTCTCGAATGCGCATCAAGCGTGCTTCCAGTTATACCATGAAGACACGAGGAAAGGCGGGAGAAACATTTTCAGTTCGATTAGTCATTCATCGATTAAATTAAAAAACAGCTTTAAAACTTTTGTATCGAGGAATATACACTACGAAAGCCTGCGGAAAGACATGAGAAAATGCTTTCTACCTTTTCAGTTCTGTTAGTCATTCATCGATTGAGTGTTAATACTATGTATCAAAGAAAATGAATCTTATATTCGGAATGAAGAAATAAACAAATATTCGACAACTAATAATATTTGGCAATTAATCCCAATTTTGACTTTGGTTCTATAAAAATTATCCGAAAACCTTCTTCAGTTGTCGAAGGGGATTTCCTTGAAGCTTTTTTCACATTCACAAAATTTATCTTCTTTAATTAAGGACATTAATTCCAATCCAGTCCTTTCTGTTGCTTTCAGAATTCTAAAAATCTTAGCTTTTCACGTTTCATTTTCATTTCTCTGAACAGATGGTGTTCTGTTCATAATCGCTTTACTCCATTCATTATTTTCTACATAAAAATGATTATAGCTTTTCCTATTTTGTAATTTTTCCCTTTTCCAGAAATAGATGTTTTGAATCCTCTCGAAATCAATACAGCTTTATTCAAAATCTACTCCGTACTAAGATTGTTTTTTGCCTAATTTCAGATAATTCCCTTAATCTTGAAGAATTATGCATAAGTTGTTTCATGTGGATAGAAATGCCTTCTTTTTTAGTAAAGTGTTGTAATTTCTAAGCACTGTTCCACAGATAATAAGACGAATGTGAGCTATGAACGTGTGAAAATAACGTACTTTTTAAACGTTAAATTCATTACTTGCATTTGCGATCTGTATTTTAATTTTAGTAATATGTTTTCTTTTTCTGTGTTCTTTTTTTTTGGGGGGGGTACAAATATTACCATTTGGGATCCTCTAAATCCTCCTACACAAGAAGAATAACCTAATGGAGTTAAAGCTTTCTGGAGTGACGGTTTGAAAGAAACATAGTATAAAGGAAGTAACCTAACACTGATATAACCTTGCAGGCAGAAATTGTTTGATTAAATGTTTACAGTCGCGTCGGTTCTTAGCCCCGATCTTACAAGAACAGGCCTGACCAGGAAGAATAGGCCTGGCGTTTCATATGCTAATTTAGCATCTCCTGTAACTTTCCACGAGAAGACGCCGCTCACTTTTAGTAACTTATTCTGCTGCCTTTCTATCTTACAATCCGAACTAATGTATCCGACACGTGATCTGCTCTTTTGATTTAATTCGGCAATTTTTTGTGTACTTAAAGAACTGTTACCCATAATGTGTTGTTTAAAGTACTTCATTAATATCATTCTACGTATTTCAGCAAACGATGAAAATTACGTCTTATTTTTGTGTTAAATTTAGCATTCTACATTTTACCATGTATAAGTAATTATAAAGAAGCTCATAATGTCATCGCACTATACAAAATCGAAAGGGAAAACTTAAAACTGAAGTAAGGCTTTTTTATTGTTGATAATTCTAACGTTTGGTTGCTTTATAAAAGTCAAATTTGTAAACGAATGCATGTTTGTAAACAATTCTAGTGGAAAAAAGTAGCACAGTATAGCGAAGGAATAATGAATCCTTTAATTTGTTTTGTAGTTTTTGTTGTTGCTAAGTTTACGACTGTCGTTAGCAACAGCCTTGAGCACCTTACAGGTGACAGTACAATTTAGCTCAATTCCGCTTCCAATTTTGATAGAAAGCACCACCGGAGAACGGATCCGAGGGAACTCCGTCGCTCTTCACCTACCACCAACCTCTCGAGAGAACTTTCGGCTATCCGCATATTTAGTGCCCCCACGCCACACGGACACTATACATTTACAAACATCCATGCTTTCTCCGGGCTTCGAATCCGGGTCCATCGGGCATGGCAGCCAGCGACACTACCAGTATACCGTTTTGACGACTCATTTTTTGTGGATAAAATGTGTTGCTTTAATTCAAAATCTTAAATATTTTTTAATTTGGCTGAAATGTATTAAATCACTTTGATGACACTACGACTTACCAAGCAATTTAAATCCCCTTCAAGGTTTTTATGAAATTATTCATGAAACTTACTAACAGAAATAAACAGACATGAAAGTTGAATCTAGGAAGAATCCGAGGACAATTAAATGCGTTAACAACAACATTACTCCGATAATTTTTGCCAGAAGAATGCCTTGTAATGGCATCTCTAAGAAGCTTTTTCACTTAATTCGAATTTCTCTCAAATCATTATTTCTGCTGAAACATTTTAATGAACTCTCTCTAGAAGTCCTTCTTTCCGCTAAAAGATGAGAAACATAACTGCCTCCAAAAAGTCCATGAGAAGGAAAATATTAATACGGAAACTAAATAATTTTAAAATTATCCTTGCGTGAAGAACGTTTTCACTATTTTTTAAAGAAAATATTATGAAGTCAGGTTATATCACGTCCTCCAAAATATACAGATGGGTTATAAAAGGAAAAGTAATTACTCTTTTTCGAGGATTATTGAGAAAGAACTTTTTTACTTCATCCAAATTCTAATTTTCCTTCACTTTCAAGTTTAAAACCAATTTAGGCATTCAAAAGTTAAAAGCAAGGCGAAAACAAAACCACGAGCAACGAAAACGGGCAAATTTGATAACGAAAGAAAAAGACGATTATCCCTTAAAAGCAATTTACCTCTAAAATCATTCGAAGAATTTGTTCCCACGCGATAGCACGAAGCAAAAGAGGGAAAAAACTTCAACTTCTTTTAAGCATCAGGTTAAATAGTGAAATCTTTCTTTTGAAGTTTTGTACAAGCCTGATTAATTTATAAATGAAAAAAGCGAATATCTTATTTTAATTATAAAATCCTCTCCGTACTGAAAGAGAAAGCAGACTGGTATGTGTCTGTCTGAAGGAACATTAACTGCAAAGCATTATCAAAAGATAAAGAAGTGAAAAGAGTCTGCTTTTTGAGAAATTCTGACGCATGTTCTTTTCTTTAGATTCATTAACTGCATAGATTTAAAATTTATTGCCAAAATAAGAATGCGTTGAGAATGAGAGCTTGCTAGTTTAAAGATCTTGGCAAAACCAAATTCGGATTTTTATTTCTTCTTAGACAATATCTGAAGTTAGAACAGGTTAGTTTTTTATTGGTTAATTCTGATTCTTGATGAAGAATATGGACAACGTTGTCAACAGTAAGTAAGAATAACTTTCAACGAATACCAACTCATAATACGTACACTGCAAAGAAAAAGAAAAAAAAAGTTCTACATCTCCCGTTCTACTGAGCCGATTGACGAAATTCAACTTGCCTTTTTCATGTCTCGAAAGCGCGACTTAGAATATGTGTTAGATTATATATATTCTGATTACATATGCATTGTTCTAATATAAGTATTTTGACACAAAATCGTACTTTTTCTGAAATTACATGAAGATTTTCTTCCCATATTTCGATTCTACGACTCAAATTATGCCAAACTGTCAAGTTTTATAAAAATCGCACGAGTAGTTTTTAAAATATTAGCTCTCAAAATTTTAGCTCCTCAATGTCCATTGAATTTGATGTATATTTTTTAATATCTCTTTTTTTATTAAACTTATTAGATTCTTCCTTTCATATTTCAAAATTTAGGATCATTTCAAATAAAATTCGCCCATTTTTATTATTTATTTTTAAAATTTGTAGTTTTAAATAACTTTTACAAATTTTTCGAAAACATTTTTGCATTATTACCTATAAAAGTTTTAACATCATATTAAAGTAGATGTATTTTAGGCACATTTGCAAAAAATTAGAGATTTTTTATTCAAAATTTCCTAAGATATATAAATGTATTTACACATGGCATGTTTCCAAATCTGGTATATTCGTTAGAAGCGACAATAACGAAAATGTTGTTTACACACTTTGTTAAAATTATTTTTTACCGCTCGTATACAATTAAAAAAAGGAAAGGAAAATAAGTTGCTATAAATTAAGAAGTTTGCCAAGTAAATTACTCTTGGCGCAAACTGAAAAAAATGCGCCAATATAAATTTTTAAATCCCTCCGTAAATTTTACAAAATTTAATATTTAGGCATAATTTGAATCGTAAAATCAAAATATGGAAACAATTTTTCATGTCATTTCAGAAAAAGTCCTATTTTGTGGCAAAATACCTATATTAAAACAATGCTATATATAAGCCTATATATACCTTAAGTCGCTCTTTCAAGATATGGAAAACGCAATTTGAATTTCGTCAATCGAATGCGAGATATAGAACTGCCCCTTTTTTTCTGTGTATTTGTAGAGACATTAGGTTATTTAATAGCAGTAGACATGAAAAACAAAACTTGGCAGTTGGGCATAATTTGAGTCGTAGAATCAAAATATGGGGCAGAAAAAGTCCAATTTTGTGTTAAAATACCTATATTAGAACAGTGTTATATGTAAATCTAATACATATCTTAAGTCGCGCTTTCGAGATATGGAAAACGTAATTTAAATTTCGTCAATCGAATGGGAGATATAGAAATGCCCCTTTTTTCCTGTGTATTTAACAGCTCAGTAAGATACTTATGTCTTTTAAAATCAAGAGTAATTTTTTAAAAAATACTTATAAACTGATTAACTTCTTAATGCAACTTTATAAGGTATTTTCTCCCTCCTTCCTGCACACTCTCGTGGTGAAACGGCGGCACACTCGGCAATGGAAAACGCAATTTGAATTTCGTCAATTGGGCCAGTAGAAAGGGAGATATAGAACTGTCCCTTTTTTTACTCAGTATACATAGGTACATATGTATGTCTTCCGCGAATTCCGCGTAATTCGAAACCAATTAGTCGTAGAATATTAAAACAGTAGCCTTAGAACGCTGTATATGGAATTGTAATAGCATCTAGTTTTTTGCAATAACATTTAGTTATTATCGCTTCCCTTTTTTATTTCAATCTGCAGTATCAAATATATATATATATATATATATTCCTTTATTATCTAGTTATATATATATATATTCCTTTATTATCTAGTTATATATTTCTAATTACAGACGTGCTTTAAATGACGAAAATATTCATGTTTTGGAAATGTCAAATTAAATCAATTTTCGACAAATAGCGAAATCTAACTTTTAATGCGATCCCCTCCCCGGTCCTTATACTTGGGAAATACAATTTTAGGAAGTAACCAAAAATCAAATCATTCTCAATTAAGTTCTCATCCCTGAAACGTCGCATTATGTTTCTCACTTCGCTATTCTCAACTTATTAACACTTCCTGCTTCACCCGTCTCCAAATACATTTTTAAAAGTCTACACGGTAATAATGTAGTTATTCAAGAACAAGCGAATTTTAAGTATCAAGTTACTTGCGGCTTGAATGTCAACAATAAAATAAATGTTCTACTGGCCTCGATGACTTTATGCATCAACATCTTTTGGATCTTTATGCATCAACATGTCAATTATTACATATATATATATATATATATATATATATATTATATGAGCAAAGGGCATATTTACGATTTCTGCCTTAAATATCTTTTACGATATTCAAATAAAGCCAAATATTTAGAATTATGTTATCTTTATCATGTTTGGCCTTATATTTATTAAATATAATTTTAAATTATTTTGGCTGTTAAGGATTTCAGACTTTTGAAATAATCATCGGATATGTTGTCGATCTAATACTATCTGTATATTGTTACGAATTTTGTATTAAGTTAGATATTTTTAGTAGAATTATAATTAAAATTGTTGTATTCCCCCGTGCAATGCAGCACGAGACTTTAAGACAAAGCTACGCCGGAAAATTAAAAATACAGGGGCACGTGCATTTAACGTTTAATAAATAGATATCTCGTAATATATATTTAAATTGAATAAATGCAACTGACTACTGTGCTAGCTGCAACCGTAATTTTACTCTTTTGCTTTCCAGAAATCTCGAGTAGCAAAGAAATTACTAGAACTCTCTCGCGACTGATTGAAAGCTTTAAAAAGCCACAGAGAAACATCTCATGATTCTTCATCACCAGGATGTGGTGATTGGGTCTGATAATCCTCAGTCGCGCTTTAAAAGGGGGAGTATATAAGGTATTTCTCCCGTCTTCTTAGCATGGTTTCGTGGTGTAGTGATCACCACACTCGGTGCGTATTCGAGAGGTCAGTGGTTCGAGTTCCGGCGAGGGTATTGCTCCTTTTTCATCTCTCCTGCTTCGAAATAACCTAATGACGCTACAGCGTTAAGGGATAATTTAAGACGCGAGCGCAAATTTGCTGCAATATCTTCTTCAGCTATTGCCCAATGAAGAAACCCGCGCAACACGTAGAAAGAGAGTTTAAAAAGCTGCATTTCGAGAATTTGATCAAATTCTAAAAAAATGTGATCACCGTTACAAATAATAAAGATTTCTTTTTCCACATTCAAGTTAGTAAATATATTATTGCCGAATAAACGAGGTTTGATTCTTATGTAGTTGTGTACGTTGATTTTAGATAGTCCGCCATACTTTTGGCATTACAGTTCTTGAATAGTATCTCATATTGATGCCTCTTGATAATATGCAAAATATTGAAAATGCTTCATAAGATTGAATGGGTGTAATAAAGTTAAGATTATACTTAAAAGTACACTGAAACTGAGATTACGAGAAATGTTTTTATTTCTACTTATGAGCTTATGTGCTCTTTGCAGTTACACTCTTCAGGGTACTTTGTAGATTTAATTTCTGCACTCACGTTTCAGTTTCTAGCTAATTGGAATTACAAACCAAGTTCAAATTTTTAACAAGGAAACAAATAACCAGTAGAATCATTAGCAAAAACTCTAACAAGAACAAACAATTTTTAATTTTCCAGCAAAAGATGAGATGAAAAACATACAAGAAGAATACGTGAGTAGATGTTAAAATAATTTCTATTTTCTTTGAACTGTAACAGGACTGTACAAAGTACACTGCGGGAAAAAGAAAAAAAAGAGAGCAGTTCTAGATTTCAATTCTACTGGATCGATTGACAAAATTGAAATTGCGTTTTTCCTGTCTCGAAAGTGCCACTTAGGATATATATATTAGATTTATAGATAGCATTGTTTTTTAATATATGTATTTTGACACAAATCGGACTTTTTCTGAAATGACACGCCAATTTTTTCCATATTTCGATTCTACTACTCAAATTATGCCTAAATATTAAATTTTCTAAAATGTGGTGCGAAATTTACGGAAAAATTTCAAAATTTATCTTAGGGCAATTTTTTTCAGTTTGCGCCAAGAATTATTCACTTGGCGAACTTCTTAATTTATGGCAACCTTTTTCCTTTCCTTTTTTTCATTGCACACGAGCGGAAAAAGGTTCACGTTCATTACTTTCAAATAATTTTAATAAAATGCGTAAATCACATTTGGCATTATTATCGCTTGTAACGCATATGCCAAATTTCAAAAGATGTAAGTATGTAAATTCACGTATATCTTAGGAAATTTTGAATAAACTCTAATTTTTTGCAAGTGTGCCTAGAAATATATCTACTTTAAGACGATGTTAAAAATTTTATAGGTTATAATACAAAAATATTTTCGAAAATTTATAAAAATTATTTAAAAATACAAATTTGAAAAATAAATCATAAAACATATATGAATTACATTCGAAGTAAGCCCAAATTTCAAATTCTGGAAGAAGGAATCAGGTAAGCTTAATAAAAAAAAGAGATAATAATAAATATATATCAAATTCAATTAACATCGAGGAACTAAAATTGTGAGAGCTAATTTTTTGAAAACTACTCGTGCGATTTTTACAAAACTTGGCAGTTTGGCATAATTTGAGTCTTAAAATCGAAATCTGGAAAAAAATTGGCATGTCATTTCAGAAAAAGTCCGATTTTGTGTCAAAATACGTATGTTAAAATAATGCTATATATAAATCTAATACATACTCTATGTCGCGCTTTTGAGACATGAAAAATGAATTTTGAATTTCGTCAATCGGCCCAGTAGAACGGGAGATATAGAAATGTCACCCCCCTTTTTTTTCACAGTGTACTACTGTTTCCTTTGAAATGGGCGCCCACCAGCGGCCGAGCGGTAAAGACGCTGAACACTGGTAGTTCGGTCCGAGGTTCGAATCCCGCGAACGGGCTGGCTGCATGGGCGTTTTCGTCGTTTTCCGCATGTGTAACGTGTATACGAGCCAGTTTCCCTCAGAAAGCCCTCCACGAAGCATCCCTCCCTTTAGGCAGATAGTTCTTGTGTGCTTTGCCATAATAGAATAACCTAACCTAACCTAACCTTTGAAATGGAAAAGCAGAGGTAGCAGAAACGAGTATTATTAGCCAAATAGAAGTTGTATTACTAAAGAAATCTTGGTGTCGATTCTTAAAATTATATTCCCTTCTAAATACTCACTAAGGCTAGATCTGATTAAGATAGTTCTTTTAGAAATGTATGCAAATGAACTAGAATTTCTATGTCTGAGAAGCAAATACTTTAATACATATCTTGTTAAATCCGAAGACGTATCATTGCACGAATATAAGTTATGAATTTACTTCTAGATCAAAAATTTGATAAACAACTGAATGCAGTTAAAACACCGGCATCGCAATTTTAAAGAATGCAAAATGTTGTTTGTAAAGTGTAAGCTAAAGAACAACTGAATAATGGATGACCTTTTTAAATATATGGCATCATGAGATTCAACGTATGTTCCCTTTATTTATTCCCATGTAGATTTCTTGCCATTTTCCGGGGAGTGAGCGATAAGGATGGCAAACATTTTTAAGAGAAAATTTCTGATAATGACAGAGATAGAAAGAATATTGGAATTCCAGTACGCTTCCTGATGTCATTTAGATCTTAGAAGAAAGTTATTTGTCAACAGAAGTAAAACAAAAAGCCTCCACAGCGTTACGTTTTAAATGATTTCCTCGGAAGCACTTATAATGCTTTACACGCTTATGAAAATTTTTATGAATATGCCACAAAAATCCTTTGCTATTAAAGAATTCTTATTTCACCCTTGTTTCCATTGAGAAAAATATTGCCACATTAACATATTTTCATTACCTGTGATGAAAAACATAAAAAGCGTTGCGGAAATTTTCAGTTTCTGATTACTCGTCGCTATAAGCAAGCCTAAGCAATTGGGAATTCTCCTCTGATTTGTAAGGTCTATAAGGTATTGCTTCGAGTTTTAGGCAAGTTGATGCTTGAAATTACTTTTTTTCTCTCTTAAGATTCGTAATTCTCTCTTTGACCGGCATGGGGTTTCTCTAAAAGAGACCAAACCTCTCTTGAGAAAGAGGTATTTTCTTGATTTTAATGCCAAAATGCTCTTGGTACTTTATTACCTGCATTTAATGTATTTTTAATATATTGCTTGAATTTCATGGATGTATTTCAAGGTACACATGCTTAATAACGTAACAAAAATTATTCTAAGCCCTATATATATGGTCGCGCCGAAATGTCTTATTCCATGCATGAATCCCTAGAAAATTTATAACATTGCTTCGCACTGAGGCTTATTATTTATGGAAAACGCCTTTTAAAATTTTGCGTTAAAGAATATAAAATTTTGTTCGGAAAAATATTCCATATATCAAAACAATTACCTACGGCAAAAACCTGATGGTCTTCGAATCCACTATCGCTTCTCCGGTCTAAGAATTAAAAACTTCAGTAAACCAAAATACAACAATCGGAAAAAAACTGTGATCTGTTCTTTGTATTCAGATTCCATTTTAACGCTTGACGCGTTTCAGAGCTAAACATTCTTCTGGGAAAGTTTACAGTTTTTGATGACAAATAAAACTGAGTATCTCACAAAGAATGTCCAGACACTGAAAGTACAGTACTACTAACTTCTTCAAGAGAAGGCAACTTCTGTACACGTTTACCCATTCAAGATATAACACAATAATAATTCATATTTGCGGAAAAATAATAAGAAGTACCAGGGAGAATTCATTAAAATAACAGCTCCATTGAACTTGCAAAAAAAGAACGAAATCGATATTTTCTCTAGACGAAATCTGTATTTCGTGTATGGCTGTCAATAATTTCTGCAACACGTTTTGCGATTAAAAGAAAAAGGCTTTTGCACGGTATGTCCATTCCACAGCATTGCCAAAGTTCATCTGGTATAGTGATGGTTGGTATGTGCTGGGACACTTGTTTGCTAGTCCTCGATCAGGCGTGTTTGATTTGTGAAATATTGGGACAACGATCGAATCAAGGCAGCATTGTGACCCGGTAGACATTGAGGAACTGTTGAACATTGAGTGCCACATGCAGAACAGCATTGTTCGTTTGATGGCAACAACAAAGCCTTGGAGTTAAAGGAGGACAACAGGCTTCGAAATTTAAAAGACATTCCGATGGCTGTTAAATGTGCCAGCAATTAATCTTAGATGGGTGAGAGAATGAAATCCAAATGACAGCCTAAAATTTTAACTCCCGGTATGGATCGAATTGCAATACATAATGCAAGGGTCGTAATGTCTGTCACCGCAGCACCACCAGAGTTGGATACCATATTGCAGGTAGAATCGTGATTTACCTCTCTTGCCGTTCTTTTATTCCCATTTGGAATTTAACGTCAGATTGCTGCCGCATACACTCGTGATGCAGAATCAACGGTGAATGCCTTGCAATGTTTTTTCTTCCTGCAGACTATGTTGAATAGTATGTAATGGCAGTGGCCCTGTTGTGCAATAAACTCTATTTCTTGCGATTAAGTTCTTAATATTGCTGCGCCATATGTCATTGCCACGTCTTCTTTTTTTCGTTAAGTGGACACGTCATACCTGTCCTCTTTTTATCGGTGGTGCGACAATGATGGTGCAATCGTTCCCAATCCTTCTATGCCAATCGATTCTATGTTTTTATATGTTTGATTTTGTCCAATATAAATGTCTGTTTCTCGCGAGGATTATTCGCATATTCTGTAAGATATGACTCTTCTTCTGTCAAACACAGAACCGTGCTCGAATAGCTATCATTTTTTTTCTAACGGGGTCTACTGAAGCTTCTTATAAAATGAACAACCATAAAACATATTATTCCGATACTTGAAGTAATCTACAGTTCTCTGTTATTTTAGTGTTTCTGGATAGCTTTATTGATGTATATGAGTTGCGTCTGCTTTTCAATGCTAATTATTTCTACGCCCTATTTATTTCTTTTACGTGGTAAGTCTTTAAGTCTTTTGGATACTTCCTTCATGCTATTCCTTTTGATTTGCCAGCAGTGTATTATTCTTTGCAAAAACTAGATGATTCCCTTCCGTACTACGGAAGATATTCCAGACATTATATGTCATCAAGATAGTGTATCGTTTTATTTTCGCAGTTATTTAGAGTATTATTTCTCGAGAGGTATAAGATGTTTCGCCTTTGCTATTTCACCATGGCCGCTCCGCCGTCAAGACATGTGTTTCTTTACGAATATCAAAACAATTACCTGCAGCAAAAATCTGATGGTCAACGAATCATATCTTCCACTGACGCTTCTCTATTATGCCCAGATAATAAATTTTGCAATTTTTGGTGAGAAATTTATGTAGAAACTTAAAAATTTATGTTGGCGCATTTTTTTTTAGTTTGCACCAAGAATAATTCACTTGGCGAACTTCTAGCAACCTATTTTCCTTTCCTTATTTTTCATTGATGCATGAGAGAAAATGAGGTCCACCGTTCATTCTTTCAAATAATTTTAACAAAGTGCGTAAACCACATTTTCCTCATTATAGCTTATATTAAATAAGTCAAATTTCGAAACGCGCCAAAATGTAAATTCCCGTATATCTTAGGAAATTTTGAATGAAAAACTCTAATGTGTTGCGCATATGCTTAGAAACACGTTTACTTTAAGATGATATTAAAACTTTTATGGGTTATAATACAAATAGTTTTTCGAAAAATTTATAAAAAATATTTAAAAATACAAATTTGTTTTAAAAAATAGTAACAAATGTGCGAATTACATTTGGATTAAGCCCAAATTTCGAATTCTGGAAGAAGGAATCAAGTAAGTTTAATAATAAAAAAGAGGTGTTAGTAAATATATATCAAATTCAATTAACACTGAGAAGCGGAAATTTTGAGAGCTAATTTTTTGAAAACTACTCATGCGATTTTCACACAGTTCGGCAGTTCAGCATAATTTGAGTCGTAGAATCGAAATATGAAAAATAATTAGCCTGCCATTTCATCAAAAGACCAATTTTGTGTCAAAATATCTATAGTAGAGCAATGCTATATATAAATAGAATACATATGCTAAATCGCCCTTTCGAGACATAAAAAAGCAAGTTGAATTTCGTCAATCGGCTCAGTAGAATGGAAGATCCAGAACTGACCCACTTTTTTATGCTCAGTGAGCATATACCCTGCGGAGGGGGGTGTACTTCTCTTGCACCTTTCCCTCAGCCTTATGGTTAGACTTCCTTCGACTCTTTTCATACTCTCAAAAAAGATCCAGTATCATAAGAGGATCAATATAAAGTTAAACGTCTAGGTTTCGAAAACGCCTCATTGCAACAACAGCATGTTAATCACATCAGCTTTAACTTTGGTCTTACTATCCCTGTCTACGGAAGCCGCTAATGTTTCTGAATCTAAAATACATAGAAAAAGGCTGCTAAAACATAACAGATAGCTATGTTGAAAATTTTCCACTGATCGCTATTCAGAAACAGTTGAATAATCATTTCAAAATAAATCTTCTCAGTAATTATTATAATATTGAAATCGTTATACTGAATAATCATTATATAATAAATTACATCCAATACACCTTAACCACTTACCAGTTTAATTTTGCTGCCATATTGTGACCAAAAATAAGCATATTTTTTATAAACAATTTTGAATTCAAATCAGCAGTCAATACTGTTTCAAATATTGCATTTATTAATTTAAGTCATTTTGGATATTGCTCGGAGAACAGCCTCGGTTGCGCCAAGTTGGCTTCTTTAAGGATATGGGTGACATTTCATCATGCCGACGGAAGTAAGTACATTTTTACACTTGCAATGGTGTTTCTGTTAATATTAAGAATATGATTTATGTAAAATATTATATTATGCTAAGATACTTAAGTTTGTACTTTATCTCCGGCTTCTTGCCTGAAACGTCTACCAGAATGCGATATCCCTCATTTCGTAAAGTAAAATTTTAGCAATTCGGGCATCAATTTTTCAAGAATCGAGTCCCCTCCCCTAAAAAGATTCGATAACTGGAAGACCGTTATGTGATAAAATAAATGAGCTTCCCAATCGCAGAACGGCTGGAAATATATGTTCCACAGAACACCCACCCACGACATGAGGGGCTTTATAAAATCCCTATTCCGTAAAGTGAAAAATGATGCTACGGTAGCATTACAGCATCTTTATCGAACTGAAAAGGAACGTGGGGTGTTTAAAGCAATGAAGCTGCCCCGAAGGAGTGATAGGGAATAAAAATATGAGGAAATCCAACAGCCTGGTTCATGCGTGATATACGGCTTAGTACTAAAATTTCTGAGATAAGGATAGATCTAAGAAGTTGAATGTTAAAGCAGCTTATGAAGACTTGCGTTTCAGAAAGCACATCGAATAAAGTCGCATCATTGGGAAGTCATTACAGTGTAGTTTCGTTTCACATTCTTCGTCTGGTATTTGACATTGTGTGAAATTAACCTGAAATTAATTCTATCTCCGTATATGTTTCTTTAAGTATTACTGAGTCCAGCATTTGTATGGTGATGCTGATGCTTACGAATTATAGAAGCTATCCATCAAGGATTGAGAAATCAAAATGACTAAATGTTAGCTGCAATATTCCACCAGAATGAGGAATTAGTTTCAGAAAAAATGTCAGCATTTGCTCCCATGTTGCAACTCTTTCTAAAAGTTATTTCCAGTTTCTTTTTACAGAACGGAGACTCATGGCTAGTCTCAAAAACGTTTGAAACGAGAAAGCAGAAGGCAGGTATCAGATACATTGGTTCATTTCTCAACCTCTAGAAATGAAACTTGCAAGATTCATTTTATTTTATAACAATTATTTTTAATTTTGAAACCTTGTATACTCATTGGGATTTTTTAAAGCAGGGAGACATGAACAATTAGCAGTGCCCTCGCCGGGACTCGAATTTTGGACTTCTCGAATACATGCCAAGTGTGCTGGCCATTACACCATGAAGGCATGCTAAGCAGGCAGGAGAAATACCTTTTATACTACCCCTATTTTAAAAGGCGACTGGGCATTAGGGAACCGAATCGCCAAATCCTGGTGGTGGAGAATGATCACTCACCACCCTTTTAGTTTGGGGGCAATTGCAGAAATACTAGTATTTTTTTGGAAGCAGGAAAGAGGAAAAATTAGCAATATTCCAGAGCCCGAAAAGTAACTAACTTTTCTTATTTCTTTGAATGACTAAAAGGGCATTTTAAGTCTTCTCTGGAGTTTGGCGTTACACACTTTAACTCAGCGATAAGTCTCTGCACAGTTCAATAGCTTCTTCTACGTTCAGCAGAAAGACATTAGCATGAGAGGAAGTTAGGAACATTGTTAGTTAGGAAGGAATAGTTACGAACATTGTAAGCTTCAAAATTAGCTTTTCAAAACAACAGACAGAGATCTCATTTTTTCCCTTTCAAACCCAGGTTTTCTAGGCTTTCTGGGTGGCCTAAAGTTCCATTCCAACTCACCCAAGCCTACCGCCACAAAAGCTTTTTCAATATTCTGCCTCGAAGAAACAAAGCAACTGGGATTTATATTGTAACCAAATATTCTAATTAGACGAATATCTACTTCCAGCTTCAAGTAATAAATTCACATGTATATGTTGCATTCCCTTTCAAGCTTTGCGAGAGTAACATCGATCAGCCCTTTTGGAGCATTCTGGATAACACTCTCCATGATAGATTTCAGAATGTGAAGATCTTAATCTTTCCTTTACGAACGTTTAACCAGAAAGTGTCTAGCGCTTTGGGATGAAAACATTAAGAAGCTAGCAAATCAATTGAGATTAATATGCATGTAGAGACACTAAGTATTTTTTGAAAGCAGGAATCATGAAAAAGGAGGAATGCCCTCGCCGGGACTCGAACTACGGACTCTCGAGTACACGCCGAGCGTGCTAACCACTACACCACGAAAGCATGCAAAGAAGGCGGGAGAAATACCTTATATACTTCCCCTTTTAAAAAGCGAATGGGAATTAGAGGACCCAATCACCAAATTCTGGTAGTGGAGAATCATTATCCACCACCTTTTAGCTCCTGCGCCCCTATAGAGGCACTAGGTATCATTTTCGAAAGCATTAAGAAAGGAGAGATGAATAAAGAGCAATGCCCTCGCCGGGACTCGAGCCACGGACTCTCGAGTACACGCCGAGCGTGCTAACCACTACACCACGAAAGCATGCGAAGAAGGCGGGATAAGTACCTTATATACTACCCCTTTTAAAAAGCGACTGGGTATTAAGGAATCCAGTCGCCAAATCCTGGTAGTGGAGAATCATTATCCACCATCTTTTTAGTTCGGGCGCCCCTGTGGAGACATTGGGTATCTTTTTTGAAAGCAGGAGAGATAATAATGAGCAATGTCCTAGCCAGCACTCGAACCACGGACCTCTGGAATACGCGCCAAGCGTGCTGACGACTACACCACGGAAGCTTGCGAAGAAGGAGGGAGAAATACCTCGTGCAGAGTGTTCCAAATTCTAATACTATATATCCAGATTGCATTTCAGTGCAACATTGTCTCTCTCAGCGTATTTGTAATATAGACGAGGCACATAAATCTGTATTTATTTGAAAAAAAGAAAAGAAAAAGCTGTCCCTAATGGTATTAGCACAATCAAATTAGCATGCATTTTGGTTTGACTAAGTATATTGAGATTTCCTGCATTTCACTGAATTAGACTGGTCTATATAATGTCTAATATATATAAACATAAAGAAGAAGATTACATATTATTTATAAGGATTATATTTATGAGGTTTTATAAGGATTCATATTATTTATAAGGTTTCCAGTTAGGATGTAAGAAAATAAAAACTAATATTGTTATTTTGTTTTAATTGAAACAAAAATGGCTTGACATTTAACCAAAAAAAAATAGTTACATCGCTTTATTTTATAAACAAAAACTGTGCTTTGTGTTTTGCGTTTTGGAAATAAAATTATTTTTCCACTATATAGCTTTAGTTAACTTTGTTTCCTCATTGTTCGTTGGTTTGGGTCAAGCATTGAAATGAATTTGCTGCTTTCTTTCATTGAACCAGTTTTCATAAAAATTTTCGCGTCCTGTTATTTATTCATTTAAGATTTAGTTTTTCTCGTGTATTCCTTTCTTGAGGATCAAATTAACCATCACAGAATTTTTATCTCTACCCCATTCGATTATCAGCAAAAGACATATCAAATAAAAGTATATTCGAATTTGTAATTAAATTATGGAATTTTGGCGGACCTTTCATTTAGCTCTTAAGCGTTTTCTAACAGTGCTGGGTTTAAAATCAAAAGATTAAATCTTTCCTTGTTAGTGTACCCAAGAGTTTGTAACTTGATTCTTGTAACCGAGAAACAGCATTTGAATGTTTTCATCTCCTCTTCACATGATGTCACGTGCCCAGTTCTGTTCCGGAGTATTACGTGCTGCACAGCTCAGCCCTAGAGAATGAAATATTCATGAAAAAATAATCTTCAAAACTTAAAATCAATATATTTTAGCAAATTAACTAACTAAATGGTGAAACTCTACTTGCGAAGCTCTTCAAAAAAGGAAACATCAAGGCTTATTGCAGACTTGTCTTCCAGGGTTGTAATAGTTTTCACTTCTCTCACATGTTCAATTATGTTTTCTAAGAGTTTTCTGATGCCATCAGAAGTGTTAGTTCAGCTCTGTTGTTGTTGTTGCTAATGTTCACTTGTCTGACCTAGACAAGCCCAATACCACGCAATTCCTCGCTGCAAGGAGCCCAAGTTTATACCTGCCGTTGGCAACTGAATTGAGCACCTTACAGGTGACAGTAGGATTTAGCTTAGATCCACACCCAACTTTGATGGCGAGCACACCGGCTTCCATTCCTTCTCCAAAATTCGAACCCCGGTTCTTCCGCACGACAATCAACGACGCCAATCACTATACCGGGCACGGCAGTTTCCTGCTTTTTCCTCCTTTAGTTACTTCGTTGTATTTGAGAGTTTTTAGTTCGCAAGAATGTTGACTTTGTTCTTAATTTTTCTCCCTCAAGTTCATCTCCTATTTCTTGATTCTTTAAACTAAGTTCTGTTTTTGAGTGATTTTCAAGGAATTAGGTCATCTACGATAGGAGGAAGAGTGAATACTTTTTCTACAGTCTATGCATTTAGTTTTATCTTTTTTCTTTAATTTATGTGGCATGTGACTTTCAAGACATCTTAAACAGCGAGTTTTATGCAACATCCTGACTGCAGATGGCCGAATATTTTACAATGATGAAATTATCTTGAACCGGCTATAGGGTAATATGATTCAACTTGACTCTTGATACCACAGATATTGGTGATGTAGTATATCCCTTTGTTTTCACTTTTTCTGGAAAAATCCTAAAAAATAGAACGGATCCATGAATTTAAATGATAATTAGTTAGGAAATCTAGTTTATTTGTTCAATTAGTTTTCGCAAACCATATAAAGACTAAATGACTAAGGGAAGATATGCCTTTGTATAGAACTTCAAAGGGAACTGTTACATATTCAAGTTCACAGTGGAAGACACATTGAACACGACTATACATTGAATACAACTATCTAGCCGCGCCATTTGATGGGATTTAGTGTTCAAAAGCCTTATTCACTCGGCCAGAGGCAAACATCGGATTTTTAGATCAAACTGAAATAAAATAAATTTAATGCAATCTTCGGATAAATTGACAGCCCTTTAAAACAAGGGGATGTCACTTGTACTTCATTACACGCTGGTTAGAGGTAATAATTTCTCTAGTAGATTGGTAGTGAATTTCTGTTTTCATCCTTTTGTCGAAGTCTACAGGCAAAACATAAAAAGTAAATACAAAACACGCGTTGAGTAACATGTTTTAGACAAATTCAGTAAAGTTTTTATTGATGTGTACCAATATTCTTATCGTGTGTTGTAGAGGAGAGATAAAAAATGAGCAATGCTGTCTCCGGACTCAAACCTTGGACATCTCGAATACTCGCCGAACGTGCTCAGCACTACACCACCAAGGCATGCTAAGAAGGCAGAAGAAATACTTTATATACTCCCCCTTTTAAAGGACGACTGGGAATTGATGGACCAAATCATGAAATCCTGATGGTGGAGAATCACCATCCACCACCTTTTTGTTCGGGCGCCACTGTAGACGTATTTTTTGAAAGCAGGAGAGATGAAAAATGAGCAACGCCATCATCGGGGTTCGAACCACGGACCTAGAGATTACGCGTCTAGCGTGCTGACCACTACACCACGAAGGCTGCTAAGACGACGGGAGCAGCACCTTATAATAATAAGAATAAACTGTAGCATTCTGTTTGCTTTTCTTGCAAAAAAAAAACCAGTCTAAAGCTTAACTCCAGTTTCAAGAAAAACTGTTTCAAGAGACCTTCGCATTTAAATAATCAGAATATGGATCTGAAAAAATAAGTTAATCTCTATTCATTAATATTCATAAAAATTAGAATACATTTTATAGAATTATGAGTATTTTTAATCAACTGAAATTATAATCCCTTAAGTATATTTCGAAGCGAAGAAGACTCGCATATTAAACGGCCCTTTTAATAATTTCACCATATTTAAAAAAAATCCTTTTAATATTTTTGCCACAATGTTACCTTGCGCCAATTAATCGGAAACTAATACATAAAAGAATATCTCGTATTTATTCATTCACCTACTCCGTAAAGAGGTTTAATTGAAGAAATAAAAGAAACATGATTTAAAAACTGAAGTTAATAAAAAGTGGTTTCGAAAAGACACTTTCAATAAATTTCAGCTTAGCATTTCATTTCTGTTTCGGTGATTTTCTCATTAATTAAACAAAATGTAGCAAATTTATTTTAATTGAGAGATTATTTGCGGTTTGCTAATTACTAACGCATTTTGGGCTGAGATACATTTATTTAATGAAGCATCACTTTCAAGATAAATAAGTTTTTAATGCAAATAATTTTTTTCTCTCTAAGGATACACCAAATAATGTATTAAAAAATATTTTTTTTAGCATTAGAAGGCTTTTAATAAGAATGAAACAACGTTGATAAGAGTGATAAAAATAACTAAAGATATGTAAAATTAAGAAAGAACACAGAATGTTTTAATTCTTCCCAAATGCTGGTATAATTAATATCCAAAGCTTTCAATAAATTGTTGCAAATTTTTGTTTTGCCGAGTATCAAACTTTACATAAGTATACTCCCTCTGACCGGCCAGGGATTTCGCTAAGAAAGCACAAATTTCCCAAAACTACTACCAGAAAAATTTATTTTATTGATTTAATATAAAAAATTTCCTGGCATTTTATACCTGGATTTATGTGTTTTTAATATATTGCTTTAATTTCTTTGACATATTTTAATATGCGCGTATATATACGTTCGTACGGCCGTATATATACGGCCTTGCCGGTTAGGGGTTAAAGAATTATAATAAAAGTAATTCAGGCATACCTCTATGTATTGACGGTTTCCTTCCAGACCACACCAAAGAAGCTAATCACATGAAGATTTGGCTTCCCAATGCTTCTTAAAATTAAGTTTGGTCTTTGTAGGTTGCCTTTCTGTTTTTCGTTTCTTTAACCTCTCAATAGCATTCGGTTTAAAAAGCGATGTCTATACGTCAATTAAAAATATTGTATTGAAAGATCTGTCTCTTGTGTTCTTCATAAATTAAACTAGATTCTACAAAGAACCTGACGAATTCTCGCACAGGCGTGAAGTGATACCAGCACAGAAGAAGGGTGAAAATAGCCCTTTATTGAGTCTTAAGTAAGAACAGAAAGGCACGTACTTTGTGCGTTACAATAACACCGTCAACTTGCGGTGAAACTTAAACGTAGAATATAAATCAATTCAAAGTCTAGTTAGAATAGTGCTGGATTAGCACATTAAGTTACGGCTAAATTAGGTTGATTCACAAACCTAACAGGGGTGACGATTATTCGAAGATGGCCAAGGGGCGTACTATCGTAACAGCGAGATAGCAACGAAACGTGCGCTGGCTAGCGAAAACACGCTCTGAATGTACTCAGAGATTCACCCGTTTAAATAATTCCTTAAGTTAATTAACTTTAAATTTACATCCTGGCGAAGAAATGCGAGGGGAAGTTGAGGAGTTCAGGAAAGGTATCAAACTTAAAATAATTTGTTATGTAAAATAAGGGCATTATTTAAAAATGCTGATCATGACTAATCCTTCAGAGGAGCGCAGTCATTTTGCTAATTGAGGGTCTTGCGTCGATATAGATGGCTGCCGGATAATTAGGTTGATTATTATTGAAGATTATGATGGCTCCGGCAATTTCGTTTAATAAAATAGTTCTTTATTTTAATAAAATAATGATGAAGTTTGCCATATCGATTGATGCGTCCTCTCGAGAAGGAATTCTTTCTAACGTTCGGTATTACTTGAAAGGGTTTATTTTTAAACGTTCTTAACTTGAATGAACTTCTGACTTGCATCCATTCCTAGATTAATCGTTCCTAGATCCATTCCTACGTCTGATTTAAATCGATAGCAGTACCACCTAGAGTTCACACAACGATTGTTATACCGTTCTCATATTTAAAGGATAATAAGTGGTAGATACTAACTGTAAAAATAATTAAAACTCCATTCAACGAGAATACGTACAATAATTATATGCTATTGAACATCACCACCCTACCTCTGGAATGGTACCTATTCACAGGCGATGCAAACAAGACGAACATGAGCAAATAAGGGAAGAGAACATATATGACATCACGTATGTGTGTGACATGTCAATAGCAATAAGATGTTCTTAATTATGTTCGAAAAATATCTTCGTAAGCCAAAAGTAGGGAGGAGACTGGAGGCCTATCAGACACAGATAAATTTCTCCAAAAAACTAAATATTCTTTATTTGGAGCTTTATCCGAAAAAAATGGAAATTCGTTTTTAGCATGGAAGCATTTAGTTATCTTGCTGTTATCCAAAATTATTGTATTGTTAAGTATGTCCTTTAGAGGAAAGCATTTAAGATAACATCATCGGCATCATTAATGACTGAGCCCGAATACTTTCCACAAACAAGTTCAGATTCAAATTAAATAACGATTCTTGGTATAATTTCTTCTGGAGTGAGCCTGGGTCACCTAACTTTTCGCAGTATCTCCATCCGCCAAGAAAAAAAACGAAGACAATAAAAAACCGAAATTCTTAAAATGAAATAAATAAACACGCCGGTGTCTCTTTAACTTAAAGAGCTGTGATTCCCAATTGGTTTACACCAATATATTGTTACATTTTTTTCTTCTTCGTACGTACGTTAAAGGTTTGGTGGATTTGGAGTGAGTTGGCAAGGCACCAGACACAGCTCCCGACTCTGTTTAGTCGTTCTCGGAATACTACGTACTCTTGAAACTCTCCCCACTACAACTCGTAGTGCACTCGACGATACACTAGAGTACAGATCCCAACTGGGTTCGGTTATTCTCGAAGCTCAACACACATACACAAGAGAAAACTCGACGATGCACTAACTCGCGATACACTAACAGATTCTCTCGATGCACTCGACGACCAACTCGGCAGTAGACTACGAGACACCCGTTCACTGACTGACTATCAACTCGATAGACTCCGCATTGACCGATTCTCTGCGTACCAGCAGAGTTTATATGGCTTTTGGCTTGTGTTCAAGAACATTCTCGGCTAAATCAGTAAGAATTCGTTCCACAAGGTTCTCCATCCGCCTACGGGATATCGCGGATTTTGTCGCCAATTAGGCGATTTCTCGCCAAATGTGGTAACCCTGCCGTCCATTGCCATTTTCTGGCTGCTCTAAGCCTGCTTTGTGGAGGAAGCTATCTTACCGCTCCTGGATATTTCGTAACGGTATCTATCAAAACCAGAAGCACAAAACAGAAACTGATGCTCATACATGAAGGACAAAAGTCAACTGATTTAACCGATGTGAAAACCGTTAAGATTTAGCACCGTCTACTGGCATTTAAAAGTTCAAAAAAAATCGTTCCGTTTTCATGTTACGTATACACGACAGGATATTTCGCGGTATCTATCAAAACCAGAAGCACAAAACAGAAACTGATGCTCATACATGAAGGACAAAAGTCAACTGATTTAACCGATGTGAAAACCGTTAAGATTTAGCACCGTCTACTGGCATTTAAAAGTTCAAAAAAAAAAAT
>KK112133.1:582912-629200 GCA_000611955.2 Stegodyphus mimosarum
TAAATCTTGCCAGCTATCGATGTTAATCTGGCCCATCCTAGTAGGATGATGATAAGTGCATGGATGTTTTCGAAGTGAGAGATCTGGACGAAGCCGAATTCAGCGGGATTCAAGGAACGTCAAGCTCTGGTGGAAAATGCATTGAGATTCGAAGAAAAACAATAGAAGTACATCTCCTTCTTATTCTTCATCTCTTCCTCAATGGGAGCAAGCAACAAGCCGAAGGCCGCTTTTTCCGGACGAAGCCCGGACAATTAAATGGGCATAATTCTACCGGTCTCCCTGAGTCAACATAGTAGCTCTTCCAGAGGAAGGAAAAAAATCGAAGCGTCTTCTTTCAGCTGCGAATCCAAGGCAAAGAGAGACTGAACATGGTCTTGCATGACGATTTCAATCCTCCCGAATCCAGAATTTCCGGAAATCAGCAAATTTGGTGAATTAGTATGCAAATCTCGCCAAACACAAAACAGTGCTGCGAAAACTTAGTTTTTCCTTCTTCACACCAAAAAAAATTCCACCCTCGCCACCCCCTTCGCCAACAAGGAGGGGTGAGGGAAAAGAATGCGACAAACCTATCGCTCCCGTACCACGCAGTACATGACCTTGACGAGAAAGTGCACAAAACGACGCTTATAGCAGAATAAATTTCTAGACACGAAATTCAACAATTTTAGCAATTAAATGGGCATAATTCTCCAACGGGGCAACGTACAGTCATGAAAGTAGATTCATAAGAAGGGTAAATTTTTTCTCTTTAAGAGGTATAAGTTTCAACCATGTGAATAAAAAGGAAGTATTTTTAAATTTAAAATATTACGCAGAAACAACCGATTTCCCATTTGTCTCCTTCTCCCGAACTAACGAACGCGTAACGTAAGAATGAGAACTCTGTTTAACTCGCATACAAGTAATTGATTCAATAACATAAGCAATACAAATCGTGAAGAAAAAATTTAGAATAAGCATAAATTAATGCATATAATTTACCCACTCAATAATTAATTAACAAATAACTGCAATTAACTACACATTAATCCATAATTCTAAACTAACCAAAAATCACTACATAACATACGCGACTCTAGTCCTGAACGGGTTAAATCGCTCAATCAATCGATCGCTTGAGATCACTTATTATGAAAGATTAACTAAACACCTTGTGCTACGATGCCGCTGTTGTACTAGCATAAGTTGATTTTCAGGCCCTTTTCGAGCTTTGTAAAAGATAAGGTGAATATGGTAGGTCTAGTGCAATGGTCACTTGGATGATAAATAACATAGTATGGTAACATAAAGGTCTAACAATATTCTATAAAGATATTTCCAACGTGAAAAATCTCATAGGTGATGGATTTCATATCCATAAGTATAAAATAAAGTACACTTGCCTTTGCTCATACAAAATCCGCTTTTAACAGGCATGCAGATGATAAGTATGTAATCTATAAAATTATAAATGCCTTTTATTATTTACGATTATGCTATAAATGCTTAATAATCCTCGGTTAGATATATTATAAATTGTATTACTTAATTATTATAAATGCCATCTTTTATAAACTTTATTAAAAGTAAAATAAAACGTAATGAAAAGTGTGCATATTGTTTTTCAACAGCTCAGATTTTAAGCAATGTGTTCAAACTGGAAAAATAAATTAAAGATCTTAGGCTATGTCAAATGATAGAACAGTTGAGAACTGGAATTTCGGTAAGCTGCATGGACAAAAAATTAAAAGTCTTATAAGATATTTTCTCCCTCCTACCAGTGTGCCTTCCTGTTGTAACGGTAGCGCACTCAGCGTGTATTTGAGAGGTCCGGGTTCGATTTCCGGCTAGGGCATTGCACATTTTTCATGTCTCTTGCTTCAAAAATACCTAAGACTCTACAGTTATGCCTGAACTCAAAAGGTGGTAAACAATTATTCGTCACCACCAGGATTTGCAGAATACACCTACCCCCCATCCTCAGTCGCCCTTTAAAAGGCGGAGTATGTAAAGTATTATCTCTCTCCTTCCAGCATGCCTTCTTGGTGTAACGGTAGCACACTCGGTGTACGTTCAAGGGGTTCAGATTCGAGTCCGGTAAAGGTATTGCATATTTTTAATGTTCTCCTGATTCAAAAAGACATAATGGCTCTATATCCTTACTCCTAAGAAATAACACTTCGGTAGAAGAATGGCAAATAAATGCCCTGGCAGTGTAAAGCAGCATAACACGGTGTAAAGAAAATGGAAAAGTTCTTAACTTCACAATCTGAGTAATGGAATTAAATGAATTTTCACTTAAAATCTGAAAATAACATTTACTATAAATGTTTTGAAAATATTTCCAGCTGGAAGCATCAGAAAGTAAATGACTGAGAACGAAATTTTGGAACACATTGATAATATTTTCCTCTGATATTTTACAAACACAGAATCTATTTTTAGAATTTTCTAAATCCGTAGTTAGAAAGCAAAAAATTGCAAATTCGCTAATAACTATTTTGTAAATACGAGCAGCATTCTGTATTCTATTTAAATTCCCTTATCTGATATGACTTTTTCTAATGCATTTAGAAAATATAGATCACTGCCATTTCGTGCTACAAAATAATTGATTTTTATTTTTACAAGGATATTGTGTAATTGTCAGTAGAACAATATTCAAATTACATGTGGAATATAGCACTGATTTAATGCATTTTGAGATGCGAAACTGTAAGCTAGCCTGAGGAAAGTGATTATGTGCTACGCTGTTATGTGTTTAAGCCACTTTAAATTATGTAATTTGTCTAAAATGGTCGATTTTGAGATTAATCGAAACTAGCAGCTGACTGCGAAATTCATCAAATATAATAATGCTTAATTCTTCAGAAGCTTTACGTGAAAGATTTCGTGTAAAATCTGTTCAAGTGATTTGACAAGCTGTAATTATTTAACAGCAAATTGTTCAAATTGTTAAATGATAAATCGATTAACACTAAATAAATGTCTACTCTTAGTACGTTGCTAAACAAGTAATTTTACTGATATATGTTTTTTAAAATGTGAATTCTTTATTCAAAATTTGAAATAAGAAAAAATTGCTTTCATTCGCGAAACAGTGACCATGTGAATATTTTCAACTTCTTGATTTTAAATGAAATCTTCAAAAGCTCAGCTAAGATAAAAGACCGAAAGTAAAATGATTTACTGAATTATTGATTGATAAATATTAAAACTGAAATAAGTAATATTTCTTTGATATTTATGTCGTTTGTTCACATAGTTTTTCCGAAACGAATGATGATTGTGTGTCACATGTTGTGACACTCTTGTAACTTGTATGTAATATATTATTTTCTCGACCACGAAGACATGTCAACTACACTTGTGTAGCGCTATTATTGGACTACCATGCTTTGATTTAACTTGATAAAAGGAACTCAACTGCGTTGAGCGACAATAGTGGCATATTCCTTGATGATTAGTATGAAGATGATAGATTCGGCAGAACGTCAATAAATTCTGTTATTTCAGAAGACAAATAAATTAGTTGAAGCAAAGTTTGATAATGGGTAACTATTCTTAACATTTGCAAGTTACAATTTGAAAGAAATTGCAAGTTACAATTTGAAAATTTCAAAAATTAACACCTCGAAGAATTTGTCACTGAACTTCCAAAAATTTTTTCAATACAAAATTAAATTATAAAAATAAATTGCAATTTAATCTTCATATGCACATCTCAGTTTAATACCTGAAATAGTTTTAAGTTGAACAACTACAGTCGTTTATTAACTTAAAAATTTGTTTTTAAGGACTTAAAGATATAGAATATGAAATTGTATATCTAAAATGAGATGTTTGGAATGGTACAACCAAATGGTAAGAAAAAATGGCTCTTTTACTTCATAGTAAATTAACATCACGTTTGAATTGTGTGCGCCTATTTAATAGAGAAAGATTGAATTATTCAAGACGTAACTGTGCATTCATTTCATTAGATCACTTGCGCACAGGTTTTGCAATAAATATTTCCTTCCAATGATAATAATTTCTGTTTTTTGAGGGCACCAAATCCGCGAAATGGAAAGAATGAATACCTTGAACAGGTTTTCTTCGAAGCATTTAATAACCGGTAAAAGGAACTACAATAGAATTTAATATTCTAGAGTAATCGATACCAGTGCTTATCAGCCTGATATTTAGATGTACACTTATCCAGATATTTAAAAAATCTGAATAATTTGTAAGGAATCTTATGTTAATTAACCAAGTAATTACAATTTCAATCTTTACTCATTTCCAGTCCTTTTCATTCTTTTTTCCTTTCCATATTCCTCTATAGAGTTCAAATTAGTCTTGATTATTTATTTAAAATGTGGTTTTGAAATTTAAGACAGTTTTTGTGTGATAGAGTGTTTCATGTGACAAAGTGTTTCTAGCACCGCGTGCGCGCTACGTGGCAAGTTTCCTGCCAGCTCTGACAGTTGAAATTATTCGGCTTTGCATTCTCTCACAACCGATACTTTAGTTCTGACGCTCCGGTACAGTTAGTGAATCAGTTTGTAAAAGTACTTAACTGTGTAGTTTATCACTATTGTTTAACGTTAAGAAAGGTTATTTTAATTTTCCTCAGTGTTATCAGACTTAGTTGTAGAGTCATTAGGATTTGTTTTGAAGCAGGAGTCACGAAAAATGAGCAATGCCCTTGCCAAGGCTCGAACCACAGACCTCTCGATACGCGCCCTGTGTGCACCTACTACAAAACAAAGGCATGCTAACAAGGCAGGAGAAATACCTTATATACTCCCACTTTTAAAGGGCGAATGGGGATTAGGGGACCCAATCGCCACATCCTGGTGACGAAGAATCATCATCCACCACCTTTTTTTGTTCGGATGCCACTGTAGAATTGTTAAATACTAAAGAAAACCCTTTTAAACCTTAAGGGGGTTTTACATTTTTACTTTTTAAAATTTAACCTTATATACTCAACTCTCTCTAGGTGCCGGACAACCTAAAATAAAAAATATAAACTTACTAAGATGAACTGGTTAGAAAATAGAGGAAGGAACTAATTAGTTGATCTGACTCAAAATCATATTAAATATAACTTTTCTTAAAGCAGTTAATTCACACATAGTAAGGCAAAGCAAATTCTTCTGAATAAACTTAACCTGAAAAGGAAGCTGGAAAAAATCTTCTCTGGAACTCGGTAAAACTAAATACTAAATCTCAACCAAGCACTTCTATAATTCACTCATTTTAAAATTAAACTCACGAATAATTCATATTCATTAAATAGCAAAAACCTCATAAGCACCAGAGAAGAAGTATTCAAACACCAATCAATCAGTTCCGCTACTAAAAATCAAGCACTAGTTTTAACTTTCCTGGCACCTAAAAGTCATTTCAAATTCTATCTTAAAACACATTCAAGGTAACATTAATAAGTGGTTAGTACACAATTGCTAAAACAGGGCGCGTTGTGAGTACCCTAAAATGCATGAACATTTTTCAATAACACCAAGCAAAAAAATCTCCATGTTTCTTAAAAGCCTCCCGGCTCAAACAAATGGAGTGACTGAACAGACCAACTACATACACACAAAAAAACCAAATGCAAGTAATAACATATAATCAAACTCATTTATTAATTATCTAGGATAAGTTTATGGGAGATCTGGCCAGACTACCCTTACATACAAATGCAATTAATATTCCACATTAAATTTCTCCAAGAGTCTTTTATCAAGAAAACATTTTTTTTTCCTTTTTCAGTTTAACACAATAACGGTTACTTAGAAATTAAATTAATCATTTAAAACAACTTCTATAGAAATTACAATTTACATAAATTTCTTATTTTTGACAATAACTTTAAATTCTACCAAGACACAAACAATCTTCTTCTTCCCCCCTTTATTTTTCTTATTTTTCAGCTAAATTTTCCTCTTTCTCCCCAGATTAAGCAAGAACAGTTTAAATTAAACTACAAAAAAATATAATCTTATGAAAAAAAAAAAATCACAGTTGACTTTCGGGATCATCATGATAAGAAGCTATAGGCTGCAGAGGAATTCCGCCGTTGAACTGGATCTTGGTAATGAGCTACAATAAAGTCCACGAAAAATGACCACTTGTAGAACCTCAAAGATGAAAAGCCCGGCAATCAAAATTCTAAAACATTAAGGTTGAAGGAGAAACCGCTGCAGATGAATTCCGCCTTGAACTGGTCCTAGGTAATCAAATTCAAAAAGTCCACGAAAAATGACCTCTTGTAGAACTTCAAAGATGAAAAGCCCGGCAATCAAAATTCTAAAACATTAAAGTTGAAGGAGAAACCTCCGGGGACAGAACGTTGATACTTTTCCTCCTCACGAACAGAGAGCTTCATTTAGGTACGAGCCCTTACACTTCCGTTTTACGGGAAAACCCGCTTCAAACTCGGAAGAGTTCGCTCTGAGTTCTACTTCTCGCAAATTAGAAGAAAATTCTCCATTAATCACATCATGCCGCATCGCAAACGCGAGCCACCCGCCGGGGTACAAGTGCAGCATCGCAAATCTCCTCAGCTAAAAGCCGAGTTCGTCCGCAGAACGCTAGCGCCAGCCACCCAAGCCCGGGTAGGCCTGGCCGCAGGCCAAAGGCCCTCTCTGCTAAATATTCAACTCAAAAACTCTGTCGAAGACCCTGGTAAAAAACTGACTTCAAAACTCGCGCAACAACCGAGGAAAACTCGGTTTCTCTTCCCACTCACAATTATAGGTCCAAAGTTACACATAAAATTAAATTCTTGCCAATACGAGACTTTTCAATATAATTTAATAGGACAAGTTCAAACCCCCAAACGAATCAGAATTAAGTCATTGTCTACAGTAGCACCTGCGAAAAACTGGAAACTAAACATTCGACCCCCTCTGCTAACAAGCGAAAAATATAAGAAACAACAAAAAACTGCCCTTTCAAAGATTCAATTTACAACTTCCACCGAGGCCATCACAGCGGGACCAGGCGACATCACAGCGGGACGCCCGACAACAGTATTCACTTTCAACTTGGTAACAAAGACAAGAGAACAACGATATACTACTCAATGTTGCAACTGTCATCTTAAAAGGCATTTCCCACAGATGTTACTTCCGTTAGAAGACGCTCCCCTCTCTGCGTTCAAATTGACCGTTGAAGGAAAAAATAATTGCTTAATGATTTTAAGTACACACTTTCCAAATATATATATTCATTACGCTCTTCACAATTTCAAACTTAAAAAAACCAAATACAAATACAAATAAAATACTTAAATAATGGATTACTTAAATCATTAAAAACACTTAAATTAAAAACACAGAATTCGCGATACAACATTCCCCCCACGAACCGGGCAGAAAAACAGCATTTCCAAAAACATTTGCAAGTCAAGTGCCAAACAAATATTTAACTTAACTAGTTGTCATGGAGATCAGTGATAAAAAAAATTAAGTTTACACACAAAGCAATCAGTTAAGCAAAAATAAGCAAAAATCAAATTACACTCAAATGAACCGAACTCAAAACAAACAGCAGGAGTGAAGTGTCATAAATGCCCTTATTTAGTAACTCGGTAAACAAAATGCTCACAAACCCGAACCAAATTAAACCACTATTGAATAAAAAAATACATGCTTTTATTTCTAATTAACCAACTCCAGCATGAACCAGAAACGCTTATAAGAAATTAAGCTCTAAACTGAAATAGAAGTACCAACACGTAGCGAAAAACTCCAGAAACGGAACTCAGTAGCTTAATCACAAGTAATCCAAAACTAAAGCGTCCCCTAGCCAGGAAAACCAAAAAAAATTTAATTGCAACTTGATTCCAACCCAAGAAAGAAAATTCCGACCTGCCGAAAAACTTCCTAAAGAAGAACTAAGAACCGAAACTAAGAGAACTCTCAAACGTGTGCATACCACTCTACAAAGAAAACCAATTAAAGAAATCGAAAAAAAAAAAACTTTATATATTTCTTCCAAGAGCAAAAGAAAAAAATTCTAGACACTTCAAATGTACTCAAAACTCATAAAGAACCCATTTACAGAAAAAAAATCTAAACAAATTGTCACAGGAACACGCCAAGAATGAACCGAAGCAAGTTAAAGAACACATATAGAAAATCTCAAAATAACAAAAGTGTTCAAAAATTACCCACAAAAAAATTTAGTCAGTATGAAACAAAAATCGCAGAAGAGCTGTTTAGGAAATGTGCACTGCTTTGAGAAAATGCAGTATTGAGCAACATCTATACAAAAACGCCCAAAGCATAATGAAACATACAAAACCCAATTTAGAAAACGAGACAGCAGTCTGTTCAGAAACAAAAGTGCATGCACTGCAATTGTGAGATGCAGTCTTTAGCATAAACACAAATAAATACCAAAGAGACTACCAAAAACCTGCAAGGAATAAACGTGAAAATCTCAAACAAGGAGGGAGTGTTTTAAAACTCAAATCCCAAAATAAACTCAAATCCCAAAACTCCACAAATCTGTACACTAAGCTCCAAGGAAAAATCCACACCGAAACCTGGCAGTGTCTCTACCCACGCTTACAAGCAACAAGTCTTGTGAGTACAAAACGCTGGCAATAACTGAAAATGCATAATATATACCAAAATAAAAATTCAAAATACCAAATTCACAAAACTGCTCCAGCAACCTGAAGTCACCCATATAAGTATTCATTCTCCAGTCACACCAACGATCTTATTCAGCACAAAACTCAAATACAAATTAGAATTAACCTTAAATCTACAAAAAAATTCAATCAAGAACTAAAATCCAGTAACAAATGCTAGAAAAGTAATGAAAATCAAATTCCCTAATCAGATAACAATTAAGTTCATGGTTCAAAACCCAGTTAAACTATTCACTGAATAATTTTCACACCTGAATAGTACTTAAACAACTTGAACGCCTGTACAAAAATTGCAGAAGAGTAATTATCCTCATTTCCTAAATTACACCACAACAAATTCTACCTTGTCACCAAAATTCTCCAAAATTCTCATAAATTCGCAATTCCAAATACTTGTAAAATCCCAAACTTCTACTGTTTACACTTTTCTCAGACAAAAATAACTCTGCACAAAATAGGCAGAAATTCAGTTACTCATAAAAACTAAACAGAAACTTCACTCCAGCTGAAAACTAACTTCCAAAAAAAAAATCAATGAATCTCTAATCTAACTATCACTGTTCCCGCGCAACTTTACAAATCTAACCAAAATTAACTTTAAGATACTAACAATTCAGTTTTGTTTTCTCTAAAACAAAATCAAAACCCAAATTTTTAACTCAACTACATAGGCACAAATTACATAAATCTATAACCATACTTCAAGCAATTAAAAAAATCACTATTTCTTGATCACATAAATACTGCTCTAACATTAAGTCAATTCATTAAAATTAGAAATTTCGAAAACAATTACATAACCTGTAAAATTGCATTAAATAGCATTCAATTAAATACTCGGATAGCACTAAAATAGTAATTACTAATAGCATTAGCATTAATGCTATAAAGCACTAAATAGCAATAAAATAAGTGTAAACCCAGAAATTTTATTTCTTTTTTTTTATAACCAAATACGCACTTAATAAAATAAAAATGAGAAAATTTTATATTTTCTTTGTCGTATTGTATTTCCATAAAGATTACACGGTTAAAAATTAAAAAATTATTTTTATTTCTGCAAAACAAGACACATAAGACAGTTTGTGAGATGAAGTTAGATACTGGAATCAAATTTTTATGTTCTCGCATCAAGAAGCTAATAAAACGCAAATAAACTGCAGTTACTTTATTAATTTTAACCCGGCAGGACGCGCGCTGTATTACGTAACACAAGAACGCGCAAGGGAAATGAACACACCCCAAGCAACAAAATGACGTAAAAGTTTAACACATTATTACAATTCAGTAAAAGAATGCATTCTACATTGATTACAACATTTATTATAAAAATAGCTTAAAAATAATGTTAATTTTAAAATTAATAACAGATAACTCTGACCAGTTAAAAAGTACTTACTTTTTTCAGATGACTAGGAATCATTGATTTGTATGAGAAATTCTTGTTTTTTTATTTGTGAATGCAATTATAATCTAAATTATGCAGAATTGTTACATGAACAATGAGTTATATAATTAATTTTCAAATCAGTTAAGCTCATTAGATATTTTGCAGTTTATACACGAAGGTGCTATTTCACAGTGCTCTCGACATATATTATTTTTACACTTCACACATGCAGTTTTTGATTTTTTGCCTTTTTCCCTTGACCACATGTAACATGTCCTGTAACATAATTGCCTTTTCTTTGTTTATGGTTCATCAAGAGAATCTTTGTTGTGTTCCTTCTGTTTCTGCCGTGATTTCAGATGAGGATCTAAAAGTACGAAGGCCGAGTTCCATGCATCGATGGGTGAAACCCCATCTTTAGATATACAGGGTGTCCCAAAACGAGAGTATAAATTCTGCACAGTTAGATTCCTCGTTGGGAGTACATAAAAACTCCCCAAAGAAGCGTTCCTGTACGATCCATGGTTTACGAGAAAAATACGAAAACCAAAGTATGACGTCACTGCCGGTGCAAGAAAAAACACTTTATTGAACATATCAACAGCAGTATATGCACAGTTTAAAGCAGATGTTCAAAGTGTCCACCCTGTATGTCGACGCAAGCTTGAGCACGCCGTGGAATGCCTGTCATCACACGTTGCAGCATCGCGGGGTCCACCGAAGTACAAGCAGCATGCAGACGAGCAACTAAGTCCATTGGTGTTGTCACTACGTCTCGATACACCAGTTCCTTGAGATAGCCCCATAGGAAAAAATCCAACGGTGTAAGATCTGGCAAACGTGGCGGCCATAGAACCGGCGTCCGATCCATCGGCCGGGGTATTCCATATCCAGCCAACCACGTACAGGAGCACAGAAATGCTCCGGATCCCCATTATGCTGTAACCAAAGTCCCTGTATTGCCACTAATGGTATGTCATCGAGGAACTCCGTTAAGACCTCATTGAGAAACACCAAGTACGACTGTCCCGAGAGCCGTTCAAGCAACAGATATGGTCCAAGCAGGCGATTCCCGCGCATGTCGGCCCACACGTTAAAAGACCAACGTTCCTGATGTTTCTGCGGCCGGATTGACCTGGGACCCCATTATCGTCTGGAAAGATATGCTAATACTGTTGTTGATATGTTCAATAAAGTGTTTTTTCTTGCACCGGCAGTGACGTCATACTTTGTTTTTCGTATTTTCTCGTAAACTATGGATCGTATAGGAACGCTTCTTTGCGCAGTTTTTATGTACGCCCAACGAGGAATCTAGCGGTGCAGAGTTTATGCAGTCATTTTGGGACACCCTGTATAAGTATTGCCATGCACATTTTTATGATATTACGCGACGCACGGATCTTTAAACTCGAAAGGGTTCTTTCTGCAATTTTGTTACTTTATCTTTGCTATAAAATACTCAATTTGATTACAAGGAATGTCCTCTGAAGAGCCGCACTCTTCTTCTAATTCAAACTAATAATCACTAAATATGTAAGGTTTTAGTTGAACTAACAAAGTTTTATTTTAATTTATACTTTTCTATCTGTTCTCATTTTCAACCTCCCGTTAGAGGAAGCGCGCGTTTTCAGCTTTATGCTAATTTGAAGGGGAGCCAAGTTATATTTAAGTGAGAGGTAGGAACCTCTCAGTGTGAGAGAGCTTTTATTCTCAGATCACGGTCACTCTATTCGACGTTCGCCCGACTAGCTAGCATTTAAATTCTAAGCCATAGCGCTTCTACGTGATTGCTTATTGAAATAATTCCAAGTGCGTCACTATTAGTTAAATCTTGCTGCGTACCATTTAGTTTAGAAGCCAACCTCGCGTTATAGCTCTGTGAGCAACGACTATTTAATTTCTATTTAGCTTTAGTTTAAATTTGATTGTTCATTTTTAGACCCAAGTGCGGTCTCTACTTTCTGTATCCCTCCCGAGTTGGGAAGTGGTTGTAAAAAATTGTGATTTAATAAAAGAGGATTTTAAATTCCTTTCAAGTGCAGTTATTCTCCAACTAAAGCACAGTATTCTACCACAGAACATAGCTGCATTCAGCTCCCTGTTCAAGATCAGGACTTTAAGCTGTCACGAAGATGTTTTCCAAGAATATGCATCGAACACTCAGTCCTGACAAATATAGCTTCATTATCTGAGTCTCCTAATTCTTATTCTACGGAATCTTCATCCGACGAAACCTCCTCTAATAACTTTTGAAGTCTTTTCATTTCTTTGAGGAAAGTTTGAATCAAGCGAGAAAAACATCGAACAGAGCAACTTGAACACGCCATGGCTCACATTGAAAAATAGCAACACGAAAGCGCGCGTGATGTGTCGGTACACCCCAATCTGTTCTTTAAACTGTAATAAATGCTCGGAATTTGCCGTTTCCACTCAAGACATATAGAACATGACCTTGGAGGCAGGTACTGATGGACTTAACCGTTTCGGATTATGTTTGAAGATTGCCGGCGATGTTTTCTGAGCGTGGGATACCGAAACACCCCACGCGCGTACCCACTCGAGTCCCGGGTTAAGAGAAAATTTCCTCATTTGGAGTGAGAAATGTCGTAATGTCGTCCTATTTGTTTAGTCTATCTTTAAAAAATGAAGCATTCACAGCGAGGAAATAATGACATTCCAGATAAAGAACAAAAGGTAAGCCTATGTAGATTATGTAATTTCTCTTAGCTTCATGCGCATAGATTATCTGTTTACCAAACACTTTTCATACCCATTCATCAAAATCCCAACTACTTCTCATACCCATTGATCAAAATTTAACAGATCCTTTAGAATAGGTACTGCATCGCACGCAAAGTTTAAGCCAAGTAAAAAATTAAAAGCACTTAGTAAGCTAACAACGAACATGCTTTTATTATATTAGAAGAAAAGCAGCCCGGATTATTGTTATACAACTTTCAAAAGTAAAGTATGATACTATCTAAACAACAGCTAAACACAGACTGGTAGCCGAGACGCAGGCAGGATCTTCGATATGACGTCATCATGTCTCTACGTTACTTGTTCTGAGAAACATCGCTTGTTAAGAGTCATTTTTAATCCAAAGGGGCAATTTGCCCTAAAAGACTACTAATTTCGTTTCGGCATTTTGCGTTGGTTCAATATAAATGTCGGTTCACTTTTCAAATTGTTGCCACCAAATATTATCGCTCTGTATTATATTTAAAGAAATTAAATAATGAAGAATCTGCATAAATGTATATATGTTTCTCGCATTGCGATAAAACAACGGTACCTAGAGCCATTCAATTATCAATAACGTACATTTCCACCCAAATATGGGCATCGAGAAACCCGAATTTGGAATTTGCTTTATTATCTATTTCATATTTTGTAAAACGTTTAATGAATTTTTTATTAATAAACTTGTCAGACTGTGTGTTCGGTGCATATTCTTGGCAAACATCTTTGTGAAACTACTTAAGTCCTGATCTGGAACAGGGAGCTGAATGCAGCTATGTTCTGGTGGTAGGTACTGTGATTAAGTGGTACAATAACTGCACTTGAAGGGGATTTAAAATCCTCTTTTATTAAATCAATATTATTTACAACCACTTACCAACTCGGGAGGGATACAGAAAGTAAAAGACCACACTTGGGTCTAAATGAACAATCAGATAAATTTAAACTAAAACTAAATAGAAATTTAATTACTCTTTGCTCACAGAGTTATACGCGGAGTTGGCCTCTAACTAAATGGTGCGTAGCAAGATTTACTAATACTAGCGCACTTAGATTTATTTCAATAAGCAATCACGTAGCAAGCACTATGGCTTAGAATTTAACTGCTAGCTGGTCAGGCGAACGTCGAATAGAATGACCGTGATCTGACCGTGATCTCTCACCCTGAGAGGTTTCTACCGCTTGCTTAAATAGCACTTGGCTCCACTTCAAATTAGCATAAGCTGAAAACGCGCGCTTCTTCTAGCGGGAAGTTGAAAATGAGAAGAGATAGAAAGATTTAAATTAAAATAAAACTTTGTTAGTTTAACTAAAACCTTACAAACTCAACTCTTTCAAAGCGAGCAATGGCAACACTGTACGGATAAAAAAAATTTTTTTATCTCCAGCGCACGAGATTCTGCATCGGAACTTCCAATGGGCTCAATTTAAAATTATCTTGCGATACTGCTGTTGAACTAAATTTTATGGTTTAAGTGCGAAGAACATGTTATTTAATAACTAAAGATAACACACAAAACGTTAAAAAAACGCCCCCTTGGACGCAATGTAAAATCAGAAAGCTTTCAGATTTTTTTGTATATTGTGTAGTTAATTTTTTTTAGATTTTGTTTAGCTCATTATGCAAATCACTCCTTATTTGAGGTGCTCGTTAAGCGAGGTTTAACTGTATTTCATCATAATAATTATGTTGTTTTACTGAATACTTTGGTTTTTGTTCCAACTTTAATGCACGTTATTTCTCTTTTTACCTGAAGGCAAAAATCAGTTTCAAGTTTTTTTCGGCTAGGAAAAAGGAGTTGTGCAGAGTTTAGTACCGGTCATTATTACGAAAAGTGTAAAACGAACTTTTGCAAAGCACAGGATACCTGCAAATAAAACTATGTTATAAAATATCCTCAGCATTTGCGTACGAGCACGAGCCTGTTTGCGTGTTCCAAGAAAAGAATTGACTAGAAATATTTAATTAGAATTATGTCTGTGATATATTCGTTAGTTCTTCCGAAATTCCAATTTATTTCCTCTATATTAGTTTTCACATTCAGTAATTTTATAAGGATAGAAAATTTTCTTTGTTTCGCTTAATTTCGTAGTGATAACCATGTTTTGCTACGTTTTTCTTCGCAACATAGTCATGTGATATTAAGAAACTCTTCGCATTTTCTAAATGTTTTAATTACATAAGTTTATTACATTTTTTTATCATCGATCGGAATTTTCTATGTCTTTTTTCTCGGCATTTAAGAGACTTTTTCTTCTCTTATTTAAGTAAAGCAAATGTTTTGAATGTTTTTTTTAACTTTTTCAGCAGAGAAAAAAGAGCTATTCCTTTTTTACACAGTATTTGCACATCTTATTTTAATCTAATTTATTGTGAAAAATCCAAGTTCTTTTTTATTTAGCTTAAGAGAAAAATAAATACAGAGAAACAAAACCAGTGCGCGAGGAAAAAAAAAAGAGAAATTGGATTAGAAAACTGGTTGCCATTACCTTCTAAAATAACACTAAATAATTCAATCTTATAGAACTATCGACGAAGCCCTATTTTCTGTAATAAAAATAATTTATTATTGTAGTAAAAGTTTGCTATTTTCTTTGAAATTAAGGAACTCATTCTTAAAACTATGATACTAATAAAAGCGCTATACAATTAGAAGCATACCCTGGTTTAATATCTTCACCTAGAATCCAAACAATAACATTACATAGTTTGATGAAAAGATTATAGAGACATTAGATTTATCTTGAAGCTGAGACATGAAAAATGAACAATTCGTTGGGCCGGACTCGAACCTCGGACCCCTCGAATACCCGCCGAGCAAGTTGATCATTACACCACGAAGGCATGCTAAGAAGACGAGAGATATATACTCCCTCTTTTAAAGGGCTACAGGGCATTAGGGGACCCCATCGCCAAATCTTGGTGATGGAGAATCATAATCACCATCTTTTTCAGTTCGGGCGCCACTGTAGAGGCATTAGGACTTTTTAAACAGGAGACATGAAAAATGAGCAATGCCCTCGCCAGGATCCGAACCACGGACCTCTCGAATACGCGTAGAGTGTACTGACCACTACACCACGAAGGCATGCTCAGAAGGTGGGAGCAATACCTTATATACTCCCCCTTTTATAGGGCGACCGGTGACTAGGGGATCCAGTCGGCACCTCTTGGTGATGGAGAATCATCATCCACCATCTCTTTTTAATTCTGCGCCACTGTAGATATATCAGTTTATTTTGAAGCAGAAGAGTTGAAAAATGAGCAATGCCCTTAGCGGGACTCGAACCATGGACTTCTCAAATACGCGCCGAGTCATGCTGACCATTACACCAATAATGGTCAGCATCACTCGGCGCAACGTGCTTCAAGGCATGTTCAGAAGGCGGGAGAAATACCTTCAAAAATAATAAAGAACTTTTTGATTATTTAATAATATGAATGATAAGCTATACCCTGCATTATGAAAGCCAGATGTAGCTTATTAACTCATACGTTTAAATTGAGAGAATAAGGATGATAATTCACACAAAATGTAAGAATTTTGTTTCTCTTAGACTACTGATTGATTAACTCATCAGTTTTAGCTCTTTCCGAACACATATTGTTCTGGTCAAGGTGGGAGGATTATTTTTACCTCAGAGCAAACACAGGTACACTTACGTAGTAACGCTTGTCTTTCTTCTTGAATTCCTTATTTGCCAGTGGTCCAGTAGATAAGGGTAGTAAACACTGGTAATCCCGTAATACCAGCTGTAGGCACAAGTAGCTTAGTTAGCACACATTTCAATAAAAATAAGATGTTACCTTAATTCCTTAATTAATTAATTAAAAATAAGTTACTTTAATTCCTTTAATTAATTAATAAAAAATAAGGTGTTTCCCTAAATGAGTTATCACTACAAGAATTTCTAAATCTAAGCAAACATACACAGAAGTAAAAGCGCTTTAAACTTCCTTAACCTCCTTTGTGAGGGATTAAATTAGAATATGCAAACGTTAGACTAATATATAAAACAAACTGGACCTGGTTTAAAACATAAAGCTTCATTTCACAATGGTTACAACTTCATCAATTTAACCCTTTGACTATTAAAGTGACATATACACTCTTAGATAGAAAAAACGACGCACCAAGAAGGAGTTATCCGAATGGAACGAAAGTCGGTAGAAGTCATGTATATGTACAGAAAAACAAATAATTACACTTTAAGAAAAATTGGATGATTTATTGAAGTGATAGAGCTTCACAAAGTGAAAAAGTCAGTAACGCGTTTGTCCACCTCTGGCCCTTATGCAAGCAGTTATTCAGTTTGGCATCGATTGATAGAGGTTGCGGATGTCCTCCTGAGGGATATCGTGCCAAATCCTGTCCAAATGGCGCATTAGATCGTCAACATCCTGAGCTGGTTGGAAGGATCTGCCCATAATGCTGCAAACGTGCTCAATAGGAGAGAGATCCAGCAACCTTGCTGGCCAAGGTAATGTTCGGCAAGCACTAAGGCAAGCAGTAGAAACATGTGCAGTGTGGGGGCAGGCATTATCTTGCTGAAATGTAAGCAAAGGGGGTCGTGACATGAAGGGCAACACAACAGGCCTTAGAACTTCGTCGACGTACCGCTGTGCTATAAGGTTGCGACGGATGACAACCAAAGGGATCCTACTAGGCACCCCAGACCATCACTCCTGGTTGTCGGCCTCTCTGCCGGAAGACAGTCAGGTTGGTATCACACCGCAGTCCGGGGCGTCTCCAGACTTGCCTTCGCTGGTCATCGGGGCACAGTTCAAAGCGGGACTCATCACTGAAGACTATTCTACTCCAGTCAGTGACATTCCAGTGCGAATGAGCCCGACACCACAGCAAACGGGCTTGACGTTGTACAGAAGTCAATGGTAGTCCTCGCAAAAGAGCCGTCTATGAATGGTCTTTGCGGTCACCGAAGCACTAGTTGCACGTACAATCGATGATAATGTTGCATCGGAGGCTGTGAGTGCCGCTCTGACGAATGTTCGGTCTTCACGTTCTATCGTTCCTCTAGGCCTACTGCTTCCTTCTTGACGCTGTGTGCGGCCATGGTTCACCCATTCCTGCCAACATCGTCTAATAGTGGCATCGCTCCTGCTCAAATGTCGAGCTATTCGCTGATAAGACCAGCCGGCTTCTTTGAGCCCAACTACACGACCACTCTCAAATTCTGACATCAGCGCATATCGTTCGCGCACCTGTATGCGAGGCACATTTACTGTCTACCAGTGTACACGGAATGAAATTCGTGAGGAATTTATGACCTGAAATCGTAATTTCTCCTCTTAAATATTCTGCCAGTTGCGCAGATCAGATGCGCTGTAGCGACAACCGTTCATTCATTGGCAGGCAAAATGTTAAATTTTGCATTTTCTGTCGAAATCTCTATGCATATCAATTTGTGTCCAATTTGCTTTATATCTTCTCGGTGCGTCGCTTTTTTTGTCTAAGAGTGTATGTCCCACTAAAAATTTAAAAAGGATTGCTGAGTTAAAAAGTATTCAGAATCTCCTGAATATTGGGGATCATCTTGCAATAGTTGGAAAATCAAGACGCGGGTGTGCTCGTTGTGCAAAAATAAACATAGAAAAAAAAGACAAATATGAGTTGCGCAAAGTGTAATGTTGGGTTGTGCAAAGAATTCTTTCCCCTGAACCATATAATGTAAAATCTATTTCATATAATAAAACATTCCACAATAAATAGATGTGCTTATAGAAAGTCGATCGCTACTTGTGGGACATACAGTATGTAAATAGTACAGCAATGATAAACTTTCAGAAGAGAGACAGTAAAGCTAGACGATAGGAAGTCACATAGAAATGCATGATCAAAAAAGTTTTCCTTGCGCAATAGTGAGACACAAAACTCAAGAAAGAAAGGACACGAACGGGGTGAGAAAACCTGTTTATTATTCCAAGTACAGCAAAAAGAAAGAAAATCAGCATAAAGAGACAAACATCGTCATCAAAGAAGGGGTTCAAAATTACAACTCGAACCGTGGTGCAGGAACCGTGCGTCATTCATCTTCCATGCGATCTTCCATTCGTGATGCAGATCTTTCGTATTCCGGAGAAGTGAGGCCTGCATCATGGTCTGGTTGTAATTTCGAACACCTTCTTTAATGACAATCGTTGTTTGTTTTTGCTTATTTATAGGTTTCGGCTGTACTAAACTAAATTAACATGTTCTATCTCACTGTTTGTGTCCTTCCTTTTTTGCGTTTTGTGTCGTCACTACCGCGCCAGGAAAGCGTTTCCAACCGTGCATTGCTATATGATTTCCCAGTCTAGGTTACTCTATCTCTTCTGAAAGTTTATCACCGCTGTACTGATACACCTTTGCCTGCTTACTTTTGTTAGACACCAAATGTCCCTGTCCCCCGTCACCTGTACTGATACACCCTGTGTGTAACTACGGCTGGG
Source organism: Stegodyphus mimosarum (assembly GCA_000611955.2). Classification (NCBI taxonomy): domain Eukaryota; kingdom Metazoa; phylum Arthropoda; class Arachnida; order Araneae; family Eresidae; genus Stegodyphus; species Stegodyphus mimosarum. Next base: position 602,137 of record KK112133.1, read on the forward strand.
ACGTTTTCGAAAACCGTTTGTCAAAAACATCCCAAATGCTAAATTTACTTTATTTATGTCATATTTTGTCCCTTGGATAGAAAACGGGTTAATGATTTTTTAATTCGCAGTCAAAAGGTTAAATATAACTTGGCTAGAGGTCACAAATTTGCCAAGCCCGCAAGGAAATCTCAGATATACCACTTATCAAAATCTAATCTATCTTCAGGCTATAATTTCCCAATCAAGACCAGTACTGAAGTCGCCAATAGACTTTAATATGTAAGGCAGCTGTTTCAAATTAAAATTCCGAAAGAGATAAACTGTTGTTGGCTTTTCCCGCGACGGGCGAAAGTATAATCTGAACAGAACAGAGAAAGGATGTACAGTGCAGATTGATCTGGCACTATGCTGCGTAAGATATTTAATATTTGTTTTGAATCTTGTTTGTTATTGTTTTCAATAAATAATCAGAAGACGCTTATTGTAAAATGAATGACTCAGCACTTCAAAGCGAAGACATTACAGCAGCAGTGCACAGCAAGCCAAGACTCTCACGCACATATTCGTAATTCTTCTAACTACTTTTCAGTGAAGCGTTTTGCCACTTAAATCTACACAAATTCTGGAAAAAAAAGCAGAAAGGAAATTATTAAATTAAACAGCATTTCCTTAGTAAAACTTTAAAGTATATGGCACTGTCCAACCACGAATCGGATCTCAACAAACGGGCTGATTACGTTAAAGTTTTCGCTAATTCCCTAATGTTTAGCGTGAATTCACACCCCTTTTTCCTTGTGAAGTCTTCCACAAAGGTATCCTCCCTTTCAGGAAGATAGCACTCGCATGATTTGTAGAGACATTAGGTTATTTCGAAGCAGGACTCATGAAAAGTTAGCAACGCCGGGAATCAAACCACGGACCTCTCGGTTACGCGTCGAGCTTGCTGACCACTACACCACGAAGGCATGCGACGAAGGCGAGAGAAACACTTTATATACTCCCCCTTTTAAAGGGCGACTGGGGTTTGGGGGACCCAATCGCGAAATCCCGGTGGTGGAGAACCATCATCCACCACCTTTTTAGTTCGGGCCCCAGTTGTAGAGTCATTTGGTTATTTCGAAGCAGAAGACGAAAAATGAGCAACGCTTTTGCCGGGGATCGAACCACGGAACTCTCGGTTACGCGTCGAGCTTGCTGACCATTACACTACGAAGGCATGCGAAGAAGGAGGGAGAAACGCTTATAACTTTACCATAAGAAACTAAACAAGCTCCTCCTGAGTACTCAAACACAATCATTCTGCTCACTTCTGGAAGTTGGACCATTAATTAAAAAGTACTCAAAAATAGCATTGTTTAATTTGCAGTTCATATTCGTAGCAAAGCAAAGCATACAAATAGCAGTTTGCAGCTGTTTTTCTGTACAGCTAAAGCTTTCTAGTGAACTAGCAATGGAACTAATGTACATCTGCATTACAACAGCAACTTCTTCAGTAACCCTCGGTCTTTGCTTAGAATAGTTTCATTGGTACTAGTACTAACTTAAGTAGTCCATAACGAAAGTCTTCCGAAAGGAAAAGAATCTTTATGAAATCTCTCATGATTCGTAAATATCATCTACCATTCTTTCGCATTAAATCAGACATTCTTTTTCTAAGCTGATGTAATCATTTTGTGATTATGGTTTTACAAGGTCAAGCAAAATTCGGTTCTTGCTCTTTTTTTCACATTTACATTTATCCAAGAATACAGAAATATGGCTTAACTCCACAGTATTCACTAGTCTAATGAAACTATATGCAAATTGTAGCAACATATTGTCTTATCGTGTGTTTCAAACTAGAAGTGATTCGACAAAGGCAGGAGCAATATCCCCTTCCCTCCAACTTCCCCTTCCCGGGCTACAACATAAATCTCATTGTTTTCTTAACCAGTAGAATACATTTTTTAATCCAAAGGAGCAATTTGATCAGAAGGATTATTAATTTCGTTTTGGCATTTTGAGTTGATTGAGTTCACTACAAGCGTTGTTTCACTTTTCAAATTGTTGCCACCAAATATTATCGCTCTATACTGGATTTAAAGAAATTAAATAACGAAGAATCTGCTTAAATGTATATATGTTTCTCGCATTGTGATAAAACTACGATGCCTATAGCCGTCCAATTTTGAATATTAAACGTTTCCAATCGAATATGGGCACTGGAAGCCCAAATTTGCAATTTGTTTTATTATCGATTTCATATTTCGTAAACATTTAACGAATTTTTGATGAACAAACACAAAAATTTCAAAGCGAGCAACGGCAAAGTTTTACAGAAAAAACATTTTTATCTCCAGCGAGCGAGACTATGTATCGGAAATTCTAAAGATATGCCCATTTTAAAATTATTTCGCAATTTTGCTCTTGAACTGAATTTCATGGTTTAAATGCGAAGAACATGATATTTAATAAATAAAGGTAACACACAGAAGCCTAATAAAACGCCCCTTTGGACGTAATTTAAAATCGGAAGCCTTTTTTAATTTTTTTATGAATATATATGTTTAATTAGGTTCTGTGGTTGCATCAATTTTCTTTCTTGTATCTGGTAAAACGTTTGTGTTGTTTGAAGATTTGTATAGTCGTTAGGTTACTTCGAAGCAGGAGACCTTCGCCGAGACTCGAACCTCGAAACTCTCGAATATGCGCCGAGTGTGCTGACCGCTATACCACAAAGGCATGCTAAGATGGCGGAAGAAATACCTTATAGATTCATTGTAATAATAATATTTTGAAGATTGACTGAATGTTAAGGATCCCCCCGGAGGTTGACTCAGGAAATCCTGGGAAGTACTAGCTAGGATCTGTACTTAGGCAGTCTCAACCACGGGGGTATATAATTTGACTTCACAGGACTAGAACCCGAGTTCATTCTCAGATTGGTTCAGGCTTGGCAGGGACCGTACTGGTACTGTCGTGTCTGTTCCTCTGGCTGTGGTGGAACTAGATCGGAGATCACCGACCTAGTCGTCGGGGATTTGGTCCTCATAGTTCCAATAGTTCCAGGACGGGGACTGACGGAGTGAGGCACGGCACCGAGTAGTTCTTCTGAGCCGAGGGAGTGGTGCCCCGAGGCAAAGGTGTCCTCGCGTTCTTTTCTTGTATTTAGTATTTCTTGTCCTGCCAATCAACGTATAAAGCCGAGCAGGGACTGTGGGGTCTGCGTCGCCGATGAAGGGGTCTCTGGAGTTTGGACACACTCACCCCGATAAGGCAGACCCAGGACGGGAATCCATCTTCAGCGCTCTGAATGTTAAGGACGAAGCGTTGACTTCAGAAGTAAAAAGAAAAAATGAAAAGGGTTTTTTTCTTTTTTTTTTCTCTAAAACTTAACCTTTTACATATAATATAGAATATCTATATAGAATACACATTAAAATATACTTATGGAAACTATCAGATGTGTGCGCGTATAACTGCGAACTAAAATATACTTTTAGCTATTTCACATTGGATTTTATCACATTTACTCTTCACTTCAAAAATAAACGCTGCAAATTTAACTACATTTTTTAGTTACGAAATTTTTGCATGCTTCAATTTTTTTCTCTTCTTGAAGGAGAAAAAATGTGGGGAAAAGAAAGGAAAGAAGAAAAAAATTAGCAGCACACACAGATAACCCCAGTAAAGTAAAAAGAAAAATAAAAGCGTTCAATTTTAATTCAACTCGTTTAGAATAAAATAAACGCTCCTCACTTAATCCTTGTGAAGAAATTAGAAAACAAAAATTCAGCAACTGTAAGAAGAATTGTAACTGTAAGTAAATTTTATCTCTATGATTTTTTTCTGTACGTCTGGCTACAGTTAGAAGTCAAGAGAGCTTATACACGGCTCGAGAGGAAATTATCTCAGCTCTTAGATGACAATCTTCATGTTAGAGCTAGGGCATCTATGTTGAAAGCCTTCCCAAGGGAAAGTAAGATGGAAACTCAGACGCGTCTATTGACGTAAGGAGAAATATTTGTCTTGGGAATAGGACAAAAACATTGAAAAGGAAATGAGTTTTTTCCCTTAATCTTAGAGAAACAGAAGGGAAAAAAATTATTTTTGCATAGCATAATCCTTCAAGCTCCTGTTAATTCTAAACCTTTTGAGTAGCACTAAACTAAATACTTCATTTTTTAAAAGCCTGCTTTAATTTGGAGGTTTTTGGAAGGTACCGCTGAAGCATGATAGCAAGCAAATACAGAGTCCCTGATTCAGGTACCTATTATTATCATTATTATTATTATTAATGCCAGCATCATACCTTAAATATCCTCTACGAATATATTCTTCCTTCAAGCAGATATCTCCTGTGTATGTGTAAAGTTTATTTTGACTTTATAACAGTTATTTTTAATTTTGAAACCCTTTCCTTTCAGTTCTTGTTTCCCACTTACAACTCCCTACTAGTGTGAAGTTTTAGTATAGTATTGCATGGAAACTCAGATGGACAATGTAAATGAGTTAAAAGGAGTATTTAAGGAAAGTTCTGGTTACTTTAGTAGGAAAGCTTACGAGTCCTTTGTGGCGCGTGTTTGCCGTCAGGCTACTTTGTTATTACTTCGTCAGGCTACGCTCGGTCGTATTGTACGTAGCTGCTGATAATCGTCGTCTAATTTAATTAAGAGCCAACAACATTAGATAATTGTGTCTAATTTCGGTTCAGTTTAGTTTATTATTACATTATTTTTTTATCTTGCTTTAAAGCCCAAGTGGAAGCTGTCCTGTAAGCCCAAGAAGGGGCCACCTGTTATTATTTCTTTGAGCGAATAAAAGGGTATTTTAACCCTTCTGTGGACTTTGTCATTATACTTGAACTCGCGATAATTCGCGACATAATTCAATGGGTTCCTCTACGTTCAAAATAGACGTAATAGTTATATATGCTTTCCTAAGTAACATTATATATGCTTTCCTAAGTAATGCAGTTTAAGTCTATACAATAACATAAAGACATACGAAATGGTAATTAAATTGTGTCTAGCTTGTTTGCGCGAAAATATTGCTGTGAATATTAATTTTTATTTTTGTATACACGAGTTCCTACTTATTTTGTATGTATTATTACAAATATGAACAAATTTATTTCAAAATTGTATTATTTCTATATTCTTTTTACCAGCAGTGTACTTATCGTATAATAATTTTATTAGGATCTTCTACGCACGTTTTTCAATGTAAAGGTAACAACCCACAAGTAAACTATTATTTGAAAAAATATTAGTCTTAGAAAAGCATTTTAAAATGCTGTGGGGTTTGACTTATTTAATTCTAAAGTTCTAACTTAGAACCCCACGAGCACTAACAAGCGAATAAATCGTTTAAGTGTGTGAACAAAACACGTAAGACTTAAAGAGGGTTTACAACCCTTTATTTTTCAGTATATTTACAATCAGTTCCTACTTGGAACTTTACACAAAGCCTCCCCTCGGGCTTGAACTTAAAATAATAATAATTTAAATTAAACTAGGTTTGTCAAAACTGAGTGTTCTTTTGGCGAACATATTCGTGAAGTAGTTAAAGTCCTGATCTTGAACAGGGAGCTGAATGCAGCTGTGTTCTGTGGTAGAATACTGTGATTAAGTCGTAGAATAACTGCACGTAAGAAGGATCTAAAATCCTCTTTTATTAAACCACTATTATTTACAGCCACTTCCCAACTCCGGAGGGATAACAGAAAATAATGACCGCACTTGGGTCTAAACTGAACAATCAAATAATTTAAAATAAAGTTAAATAGAAATTAAGTAGTCGTTGCTCACAGAGCTATGAACGCGAGGTTAGCCTCTATACTAAACGATCAGTGGTGCGTAGCAAGATTTAGCTAATACTAACGCACTTAGATTATTTCAATAAGTAATAGCGTAACAGCGCTAAGGCTTAGAAGTTAAATAATAGCTAGTCAGGTGGACGTCGAACAGAGCCGCAGTGATCTGAGACTAAAAGCTCTCTCACACTGAGAAGTTCCTCGCTAACCTTTAAATACAAACTTGGCTCCACTTCAAATTAGCATAAAGCTGAAACGCGCGCTCTTTCTAACGGGAAGTTGAAATAAGAACTTGCAGGAAAGAAAAAATTAACATAAAACTTTGTTAGTTTAAACTAAAACCTTACAGGTTAACTAAGCTATTTGAAAGGTATAGCCGAAGCTATCAGAAATCTAGCTAGTTGGCTCCTAAGAATTAATTAAATCGGGGAAGCCAAGCAAGGGCCTAAGGTATGGCCGAGCGTAGCAATAGCTAAGGGAGACGTAGCCAAAAGGCAAACGCGCGCTAGTCAGGGAATCAGACTCTCACTCTCGAAGTCGGTGAAGTCACGACTTAAATAGTACTCTTTCTCATTTGCATTAACTGCGTTTCTGCATTTACATTTCGGCAGGAAATTGTAAGCTGAAATTAGAATAAGATAGGAAAGATACAAAACTTAAAATAACTGTTAATAAACTTAGGATAAATCTTGCAATGCTATTTTCTGAGAATAATTAAACAACTTGTGTATTCGCTGAATTTAAGAAAACCAACGTTAATTATCGCAGATTTTATTTTAGCAGATGCACTTTCAGCGATTGATCACTATCATCTTCCTCAATAGCGAAAATGATTAATCTCAAGAAGCGCTTTGCCTGAAATAAAATGTACGTCATGTAAAGATAGTTGTCTTACGCTCAGTTTAACTTCGGGTATTATGCTTTCCTGTCTGCCAGCTATAGTATTTATCTGCATATAAGCAATAACATCTACTTCTTTTAATGCTAGCATACTTACGTAATTAAAGGTTATACATTTAATGTTTTTGTTTTCAGTATTTGGTTACATTAATATAGTTTTTATATAAAATTTCTTTGCCTTTTAAAAAACCATAAATCTTTGGATAAGCATAATATCTTGTTTTTCAAATATAATATCTTGTTTTTTAATTTTCAATGAAACTACTACTTGTTAACGATGGATTTTAGAAAAAAACAATTTGGGGATTAAAAAAAGGAATTCTTAGGAATAAACAATTAAAAAATTCTTCTGATCAAAAGTGTTTAAGGATAAAAAAGCATGAAATCTTGGTGAAAAATCTATTTGGATTTAAAAAAACTGCCTCCACAAAATAGTTATACCTCTGCTGAAAGAGGCTTTGAGACAAAATATGACATCACATCTGTGATATATATGACGAAATGAAGTAACTTACGTCTGATTACTTGATTTAAAAATTGTGGAATGAATGAAAGAAACAGATAAGATGCCTTCGTTCACTTTATCTATCAAGTTTATAAAACCCTTGTGGTTTAGCTTGTAAAGATATTAGGTTATTTCGATGCTGGAGAAGTGAAAAATGAGCAACGCCTTCGCCGGGAATCGAACCACGGACCTCTCGATTACGCGTCGAGCATGCTAACCACTACATCACGAAGGCCTGCAAAGAAGGCGGGAGAAATACCTTATATACTACCTCTTTTAAAGGGCGACTGTATATTAGGGGCCCCAATCGCCAAATCGGGGTGGTGGAGAATCATCATCCACCACCTTTAGTTCGGGCGCCAATTGTAGAGACATTAGGTTATTTCGACGCTGGAGGCAAAGCCTTCCATGGGAATCGAACCACGGACCTCTCGATTACGCGTCGAACGTGCTGATCACTACGCCACGAAAGCATGCAAAGAAGGCGGGAGAAATACCTTATAAGCTTTCATATGTATTCGCTTTAGTCCGTTATTTTAAAGAAAAAATAGAATTGTAAGAACTCCTAAAAATAAACAGCTTTTTTCATTTAACTTTAATTAGAACTTGTTACCCTAATAGATTCTAAAACAACTCAGAAGAAATTATTCAAAAGTGAGAAAAATTAACTTTTGCAATGTAACTCGAGTTAAAAGTACTAGCAAAAATCAGAAGGAGAAATCCTTGTCAATAATATAACTGCCTGTAATAGGTCAGAGTGTTATCAGCTATATCTTAGCAGTATGCAGGTCGTAGATAGTAAACTGATGTATAATAATTCACAGTCTGGCACTCCGACGTCAGGGTGCCAATTATGCTAGAAAGGAAAGAAGACAGATAATTGAATTAATCATTGGAGGAGGATCATTGGACTATTAACCATTACAGACAAAATAGAGCTAATATAAATATGAAAATAATATTCGCATTCTTGCAAGTGCTTTGTCATTCTGCTTTTGTTCTTTCCAAAAAAAGGGTACATGCCATCATCTTCCTTCGAAAGTCATAGTTTTCATGCAAAACTTGCATATTTAAGACTGAATTTTATATATTTTCAAAACTCGAATCAAAGTGCTTCGTTTTACTGTTAACTTAATCAAATATAAAATACTTTCACTAAACATATATTTTTCAGGAATTTACAAATTAAATTTTCAGCAACTGTTTAAAAACACAGCAAGTATTCCCAAAATGTATGATAATCATTAAGTAAATTTTATCTTAGAGATACATCAGATTTTCATCCATCATTACAATTTTAAAAAATCTAATGTATACATATGACTTCCTTGTACGAAATATTAAATTATACGCATTGTTTCTTTCATTTCATTTAAACTTATTGGACTGAATTAAATCTACTTCGTCGATAGCCCATAAACCACAACACAATAAATACACTCTTTAAAATTCACTATATGTGTTTACCATAGCGACACTCTGGAGCTAGGTTCAATTAACAGCGCTACATCTCATTAATTTTATAACTAAGAATGCACAAAAACAGTTATAAAACAATTACAAAAGGATAAATAATAGTTTTTAACCTGAAGAATTATTTAATCTTCAGGTCAAAACCACTTGTAGCATATTTAATCGTTGCCACACGTTCTATTCAAATACTGTAATAAATCTAAAACGATGTATAAAGGAAATTAAACAAAAGAAAACGAAAACGAAAGAAAGAAAGAAACAGTTTTTCACAGACGATTAAGAATTTTTGATTCAATAAATTCAGTTCTCGTTTCATGACAAAGCATATACATACAAAAACTCTATATCTATATTAATATCTATATTAAAAATTTCGAAGTAAATCTTAAAGACCCAATAAATTCCAGAATTGTTTAAGCATGATTTAATTCCCAATAATAAAAGAAGGCGTTATCTTTGTTGTCACGAAGCTGAGTTTCTCTAGATTGGCGACAAATCTACTATTCGATAGGTTTCAAATGTAAACAAATATAGCTGCTTTCGTAAAATAATTAGGCACTTAAACAACTTTTAAATTGTTGATAACTCTACAAATATCGCATACAGATTTACTAAAGGCATAAAACCCTTAACTGCAAGATAAGAACAACATAATTCAATACTTTTTAAGCACAAAATGCACAATTTACCAACATATAAGAATAAAAAATCTGAACTCACTCAGCCGAGTAACAGAGTGGATATATTATATATATTTATATGCATTTGGTGCGGCCGATTGCAACCAAAAGGAAGGTGCACATCTACATGTTATAGCAGTCCTATATGCAGAATTTCAACGTTCTGAGGGTACTCGTTTTTGAGTTATGCGAGATACATACATACATACATACATACGCACAGACGCTACAAAAAAATCTCTTCAGAATCTATTTTAAATCTGTTTCATAATGTTTTTGGGGGAAAAAGACTCTTTCATTCTGTCCTTAAGTACGGATGTCACGCAAAAACATCGTTAAATTGCATTCGATAGCTGTCAAAATGATATTTTCCTTGAAACATAGTACCCGAATTTTTCGCGATTACAATACTTTCTTTTTACTTCGTACAAGGAAGTAAAAAGTTACAACTTTTACGGTTTTATTACAGTTAGAAACATTTGTCAATGTCCTGTAGACCCTACCAGTCTGGAAACATGGTATCACTGCAACAAATTTCCAAGTCCAGCGTTAAAATAACTTTTTTGTTTAACTCTTAAATTAACAGAAATCCGACTTATACGATAAACGAACTAATTGCGGCTATTTAAATTAATGTAAGATAACGTTAAATTCAAATGCAGACAACGCAATCTGAGAGTACTACACAAAATAGAGTGCATAAGCTGGCCAACTGCGCATATTTAAACTTCGGCTAGCAGGATGCTAAAACCGTAATAAAACTTGGCAGAGCTGGCGTTATTAAGTAACAGTAAGACGAGCCTGCCAGAAGCTTTAATCTAAATATTCAAAGTCTCAGCTTAAATACAAAATCAACTAATTTGCATTTTGGCGAGGAGTATGGAAATGAAAAGCTATAGCATAAATTTAAATTATAATGATTGGTTAATTTATAAGAAATTTTCCCGCCTTATTCGCATGCCTTCGTGGCGTAGTGGTCAGCACACTCGACGCATAACCGAGAGGTCCGTGGTTCGATTCCCTGTGAAGGCGTTGCTCCTTTTTTATTCTTATGCTTCCAAAAAAAATCCTGATGTCTCTACAAATTAAGATAAAATACTTTATAAAGTTTAAAATGCACTGCTTTAGATTAAGCAATTTACTAATATAAGGCAATCGAGTACTAACAGTTTTAAATGCATTCGTAGAGAATTTCCAAAATAAATTAGCTCCAATTCCCATTACAATAGGAAAACGATTAAAATCGTGCGCACACAATCTATTCATTTACCAAGAGTTTAAGTTAGTGGGAACAATCTTTTAGTAGTCTTAACACTCAGCTAATGGTAAGCTCCCAAATTTGAGTAATTTACTGGAAATGTTTCTCACAATAATCCTGAAAATCGCATTAAACAATTTAATGATAATTAGTGCTGGGCTGGGAAGATTTATTATAGTTTTGTTATAGAAGGCTAAGAACATAGTCTACTTCATATAAAATTTGCATCTGAAGTAAAACCTGCACTAATTAAACAGACGCATGAAGGAACTGATTAAATTTAATTGCCTGATATATGGATATTCAGTCACCAATATATAGTAAACATAATCATCTCATTAATACAAAAAGCATATAAGGTATCCGACTACGTTCGATATCCATAACTTAGAAAATCTAATAAATCTATTATTAGTGCTATTTAGCAGGATGCTATTTAAAATAACAGAAATAGGTAATAAACACATTATTAAAGTATAATTTTTGCTTTTTCTTCCCGTTTTGGGTTATAAATATGTAGTCAAGGTTTTTTTGAAGCAGGGGACATGAAGAAATCTGCAGTGCCGTCGCCGGGAATCGAAAGTCGGACCTCTCGAATACGCGCCAAGCGTGCTGATCATTACACCACGAAGGCATGCTAAAAAGATGAGAGAAATACTTTGCAAATGTATTACAATTTCAGAATTACTAGATATGTTTCCACAAATATATTTATCGATATTTTGTTTTTTCACTTAGATTTATTACCGTATATACCCGCATATAAGTCGAGATATTTTGGGCCAAAAAAAAGACTTCAAAGTGGAGGGGAATCGGAAGTTCGAAAATTTCTTTATATAATGCAGTTGTTTTGTTCCCGCACTCAAATTGGACGACTTATCAAATAAGTCACTTACTTGAAGTAATTTCATGACTTAAATTATGTGACGAACTCATCACAGAGTTCCATACTTTAACTAGAGTAAGTTTCGATTAAACCAAAGAAATTTCGGCCCCCGAACAACCGATCAATATCGAGCAATAACAAAGTTGGCGAAATGTTGGCGACGCTTTTTGGCTATGGCTGTTAACGGAACAGTCGATTGGCTTAAAAATGTGTGGGATAAAAGACCGGGAGCAGCTTTCAAAAAACCTTCTCTTTTAGTATACGATTCTTTTCGTGGACACTTTTCTGAAGAAGTGACAAAACACCTAAAAACGACTGTGGCCGTAATTCCGGGAGGATTGACATCCGTCATTCAACCCCTAGATGTCTGTCTCAATAAGCCCTTCAAAGTAAATGTTAGAAAATATTGGGCAGAGTGGATTAGTTCCGGTCGACCAACATTTACAAAGGGAGGCAACATTAAAAATACATTAATTGCTCAGTGGGTTAAAGATGTTTGGAACGAAATACCCTCTGAAATGATTATAAAATCATTTAAAAAATGTTGTATTAGCAACGAACTAGACCGCACGGAAGATGATGTTGTTTTTGAAAGTGAAAATGACGACGAAGGCTCTAGTAGTGATTGTAACAATACAGAGTTCCAGACTGAAAATATGTATGATGACGAGCCAATGACGACATAAGAGTTCTATGAAATGTTTGGCGAATCTGACCATGAATCGGACGTTGAAGGATTTTGATTTTGTTTATTTACCGAGGTATTTTTTATCGTATATTTACTTTTTTTTTCCTCAGATGATTTTGAATAAATGTAGTACTTAAAAAAATTTTTTTCGAAGTTTCTCGATCGATTTCGGAAGTGGGGGGGGGTCGACGTATACGCGGGGTTCTTATTTTCTACGAATTTTTTATGTCGAAGTGGGGGGGTCGACTTATACGCGGGTATATACGGTACATTATAAGGAGTTAAATGGACTGAAAATCTAAGGGACAAAGTAAAATGTCATTTAAGTATAATGCGCTGGCCACTCGGGTAATTATGGAAATGAGAGAGCTGGCTGGCTTGCTAAGAATGCAACTAAAAACGATATCAATGTTGATGTAAATATATCAAAATCATACTTTAAAAAGACATTCAAAGCTAAAATGATTGAACAATGTAATTGTGATTATATATTATCTGATAAGGAAGCTGTTACATAAAAATTCTTCCCAACTATTTTTGAAAGACTGAAAAGTAAGGACTTATTGTTCAATTTTAACGTTACCCAACTTTTGTCTGGACATTGTAAGTTCAATGTTTATCTCGAACGGTTTAAGCTGACATTTCCCAGTTTGTGTAACTGCTATCTTGGCGTTCAGCAAAGTGTTTCCCATCTGCTTTTTGATTGTCCATTGCTTGATAATGCAAGAAATCTATTGAAATGCTGATTAAAATTAGTTGGAATTCATTGACCGCCGAAATGTTATGATTTTGTACCTTCACCATCGGCCTACCGAGCTTTTGATGACTTTGTTGACTTTTACTTTAAACACTGCAGATGATTTCTTTATATTTTTATTTATTTTTTTTGTTTGTGTTTTTTCCTCTTTGTGTTTGATTTCATTGTATTATTGAAAGCTAATGTTATTAGTTAGGATTCTGTTTTTTTTAACTCACTATTTGTAAGCCTCGTGTGATACTTTGTAATGCACGAGGATTAATTTTTCTTTAAATTTAAAAAAAATAATAATGAGCTAGCTATGCTTCTAGAAATATTTCTCTTTGCATCTCCAAAAAAAGGACCTTAAAATTTTTAAACACGTACATAAACGTAAGCTTTTACTCCATTTCATTCACAATCTTTCACAGACTATCTGTAGAAAGCTTCGTAAAATTGCTGTAGTAACATTTTAAGAAATGTTTCCTAAGAAAAGTTTAAAGAAAGGCAAATTTTTCAAAAAAAATATTTAATCTAATATAAAGATAAACAGAAAATGTTACAAATTATGAAAATAAAATTGCAAAACAGTTCTTTTTCCCGAGCACTTAATTTTATATGTATAAAAGGAAGAGTCTGCCTGTCTGTGTGTGCATGTGTCTTTCGCTCGTGCTGCACGTAATCTAATAGACCCAAGGCTGCGAAATTTGGTACATAGGGGTGCATCTAGACAAGAGCCAGTGCACCTAGAGGTGATTTTTTCAAAATTCGAATAAATGTTTTTTACTTAATGTTTTTAATGAAATCGCATCAAATTGATAATTATCTCTCACCATATCAGCAACAATGGCACGAAACCATTGTTGCTGATACCAGCACTGTTGCCACTCAGAAAACTGAAGGCGATAATTCTGTGCAGTTTTTAAATTTAATGTTTCTCTTGGATACTAGACGTTTGTCGCGAGAAGGCAACGGGAAGTTGGTTAATTTATTTATTAGGATAATTAATATTTGTATAAAGGGATATAGCTTATTTTATAGTAATGTTTTATATATATTTTTATTGAGGGTTTTTTTTCATTAAGTTGTTCTGCAGAGTAAAATTCTGTGCAATTTTTTTTTAATTTAATGTTTCGTATTCCCTTTAGGCATTTTTCAGTACATTTAAAAGGCCATACGAAGGCTGGCCGCGTAGCGGCTAATAACAAATATAAAGTTTCAAAATCTCACCAAAAGCATTCAATTCAAAAATTCTCAGTTTTACTTTTAAACATCAACTTCTGGATTCTTAAACAGAAACTTCGAGTCCACGCCTTAGAACAAGAACAGCCAAGTTTCTAATGGTTGGAGAGACAAAACAATAGTAGTAGTTTTGGAACGTTTAATATATAAGCTTTAAAACAAGACAATAAAACGTTTCTGAAACATTTCATCAAAATTGGCGTTAAGAGGCTAGTCGGATACCTTAAAGGCACATAAGCAGCAGGGATCAGTAAGAAGTCGGGAAGTGCTTAGTCCTTGCTAAGTGGCGAATCCTCTTGGAGTACACTTTTTCTCTTACAGTTATAGGTTACTTGAAATCTGTCGTTATTTAATAGTATACAAAACTCAAATTATTTGAACTAACTTAAAGTCACGCAAAAAATATAGAATATTTTGCATATGAGGAATAAATTAATTAAAGATACACTTTTGTGCGCATAAAACAGTTATCTTTTTGCCTAAAGTTTGCAAATAGCTTTTTCTATTATATCGGTATACTTATGAATTCAAAATGCAGACAAGTAAAGATTTGCCTAATTTATTGATTTTAATTCTTAATGATATATTATGCTTAACTGCCATAAATACCATTTCCTCAGAACATATTGCTTGTATTGAACCTTTGCTCGAAACTCATCGATGCCGTTTTACGCACACGTTTATTTTGAATCTATTGGGTTGGCAACTAAGTAATTGCGGATTTCACTCATAGATGGCTTCAGTTGAATTTTTTGGTTTGCAGAGGTAGTACCAATGTAAAACACATTTTGTTATTTGATAGCTGGCAATTCAGCTGTGAATCAGTAAAAAAGGTTTTTTGATCGGTTGAATAGTTTTCGTTTGTCGTTCGTTGAAAAATGGAAAATCAAAAGGAACATTTTCGTCATATTTTACTATTTTATTTCCGCAAAGGGAAAAACGCATCGCAAGCTCATAAAAAGTTATGTGCTGTTTATGGTGACGAAGCCTTAAAAGAACGGCAGTGTCAAAATTGGTTTGCCAAATTTCGTTCTGGTGATTTTTCACTCAAAGATGGAAAACGCTCTAGTCGTCCAGTTGAAGTTGATGACGACCTAATCAAAGCAATAATCGATTCGGATCGTCCCATTACAACACGCGAGATTGCAGAGAAGCTTCATGTATCACATACATGCATTGAAAATCACTTAAAACAACTTGGCTATGTTCAAAAACTCGATACATGGGTTCCTCACGAACTGAAAGAAACGCATTAACAGCTGCGATTTGCTAAAGAAACGTAATGAAAATGATCCATTTTTAAAACCACTGATAACTGGCGATGAAAAATGGGTTGTTTACAACAATATCAAGCGGAAAAGATCGTGGAGCAGGCCAGGTGAACCAACTCAAACAACATCAAAAGCTGATATTCATCAAAAGAAGATTTTGTTATCAGTTTGGTGGGATTACAAAGGAATTGTCTACTTTGAACTCTTACCACCCAACCGAACGATCAATCCTGATGTCTACATTGAACAACTAACGAAATTAAACAATGCAGTTGAAGAAAAGCAGCCCGAATTGGCAAATCGAAAAGGTGTTGTATTCCATCATGACAATGCAAGGCCACACACATCTTTGGTCACTCGGCAAAAATTATTGGAGCTTGGTTGGGATGTTTTGCCACATCCACCATATAGTCCTGACCTTGCACCATCTGATTACTTTTTGTTTCGATCTTTACAAAACTCCTTGAATGGTAAAAATTTCAATAATGATGATGATGTCAAATCGTACCTGATTCAGTTTTTTGCTAATAAAAACCAGAAGTTTTATGAACGTGGGATTATGATGCTGCCTGAAAGATGGCAAAAGGTCATTGATCAAAATGGGCAATACATTACAGAATAAAGTTATTTAGTTCCATGAAAAAATTGTCTTTGATTTTTTTTAAAAAAATCCGCAATTACTTAGTTGTCAACCCAATATATTATTATTTATCAGAGCATTCAATTATTCACTAATAGCTATGAATAATTTTAAAACTTTAAACAAACTGTGACATAGCAAATTTAATTAAACTTAGGGAATGATTCATTACAGTTTTTTGTATAACCTTTAAAGAAAATTCAGTTTAGAAAATAAGTTTTCTATTTCATCTTGCGTAAAGTTATAAGCACCTGAAAGTTTTCACTCCTTCAACTCGACTACTTGAATAAAAGATATATAAAACATAAATTTTAGTTCAGCCTCATTACATCTGTTTAAAGCTTTGGAATTTTTGTGTTGCCACTTCTTGAAAACTAGTAATTTTCACACAAGTAGCATCAGTGTACTATAGAAAACTCTTTTCTCTCTTCAGCCATTTCAATTTAACAACAAAACAAGCATCTGTATCCCGAGCACGCTGGTAGAAATGGATCAAAGCATGTGTCTGTATTCCGAGCGCAAAAACGACATAAAAATAAATATTCGAAACTTTCGAAAAAACTGGTGAAATTTTCCATTGAAGAGATAAAAAATTCTGGCATCCAATCGAGAAGATGGCTCGCTCTGGAAATTAGTTTCCTAATCAAAAAAAAAAAAAAAAAAAAAGGGAAAAAATAGAAATTTCCAGCCATTTCTTCTTTCCATTGCCTATACGACGACAATTTGCCTCAACAATTTTCGTTTCAAAGAAATATGTTAAGATACAAGCTATGTAAAACGTATTTCCCAAAACACTACAAATATCTCTTATTCTGAAGGAATACGCATGTCCATATGCTGTAATATCTACGTTTATACACGAAAAAACTGAATAAATAAATAGACTATAAATATAAAAAAATATTTCAAATTATATTTATTAAGAAACTGTTTAAATGAAATGCATATAAGATGTTCAAACGACTGTATGATTAAATAATTCATTAACAACTGTCATAAATATTTAGTTTATAAGGTATTTCCTCCCTCCTTTCTGCATGCCTTCGTGGCGTAACGGTTAACACACTCGGCCAGTATTCGAGAGGTCTCGGTTCGAGACCCGGAGAGGACATTGCGGATTTCTTCAATTTCCTTGCTTCGAAAAATTCTAAAATGATTCCACAGTGGCGCCCGAACTAAAAGGTGGTAAATGATGATTCTTCACCATGAGGATTTGGCAATTGGGTCCTCTTATCCCCAGTCGTCTTTTAAAACGAGATATATATATAAAGTATGTCCTTCCTCCTTCCTGTGTGCCTTTGTGGTGTAACGGTAGCACACTCGACGTGCATTCAAGAGGTGTTCGAGTCTCAGCGATGGCATTACTCATATTTCATGTTTCCTGCTTCTAAAACCCTAATGACTCTACAAGTTGTACTTTGAGAAATAAGAAAACTGAGATAGGCTTTTAACCTATGACAATTTTGATAACGTGAAACCTTTTAACAAAAATACACGAAATTTAAAATGCTAATACAGACCACTGCAAAGCAAAAGTTTGCAATAATTACTAATTACTTTCTTAGCCTAGATCAAAGATATTTTAAAAGAAAATATGTCTTTAAAAGGAAAAAAAACTCATTCTAAGGAA
The DNA here is from genome assembly GCA_000611955.2 of Stegodyphus mimosarum. Lineage (NCBI taxonomy): Eukaryota > Metazoa > Arthropoda > Arachnida > Araneae > Eresidae > Stegodyphus > Stegodyphus mimosarum. The sequence goes on from KK112133.1 coordinate 619,822, forward strand.
AGGTTATATATAATTTAAACCACTTGAAGGAAATAATTGTATAAAAGGAAATTTGTAGGAGTTTTAATTTCGAAAGATGAACAAATTTCGAATTCTGACTTTCCTAAAAACGCAAATGTGAAACTTACGCTACTGTTGCAATGTTTCCTGACATAAAAATTATCTTTTTGAAATTTTCCTTCCATAACATAACATACACACTACGCAAATAAAAAAAAATGTGACAGTTCTAAATCTCCCGTTCTACCGAGCTGACTAATAAAATTCAGCTGGCGTTTTTCATATGTCGACAGCACAATTCAGGATATGTAGTAGATTTATATATAGCATTGTTCTAACATAGGTATTTTGACACAAAATCGGTCTTTCTTTTAAATGACATGCGAACGCTTTTCCGTATTTCGATTCTACGCCTCAAATTATACCCAAAATATTAAATTTTGTAAAATCTGGAGCGAAATTTACGGAGAAATTCAAAAATTTATTTTTCAGTTTGTTTCGAGAATAATTCACTTGGCGAAGTTCTTAATATATGGCAACTCATTTCCTTTTCCATTTTACATTGTGCAGGAGCAGAAAAAAAGTCACATGGTTCTTACTTTCAAATAATTTTAACAAAGTGCCTAAATCTGTGACTTTCAACAAATATGCAAAATTTGTAAACGCACCAACATATAAATTCACGTATGCCTTCGGAAATTTTGAATATAAATCTTTTTTTTTTTGCAGGTGTGCCTAGAAATACATCTACTTTAAGATGATGGTAAAAATTGCATAGAATATAACTCAGAATATTTTTCGAAAAACTTATATTTAAAAATACAAATTTTAAAAGTAAATCATAAAAAGTGGTCGAATTTTATTTAGAATGAACGTTAATTTCGAAATGTAAAAGGAAGAATCAAATAAGTTTAATAAAAACAGAGATATTAATAAATATATACCAAATTCAATTAACATGGTGGAGCTAAAATTTTAGAGTTAATTTTTTAAAAACTACTCGCGCTATTTTTACAAAACTTGGAATTTTGGCATAATTTTAGTCATAGAATCGGAACATGGAAAAAACACTTGCATGTCATTGCAAAAGAATTCCGATTTGGTGTCAAAATACCTGTATTAGAACAGTGCTATATATAAATATAATATAAATCCTAAGTCACGCTTTCGAGACATGAAAAACGCAAGCTGAATTTCGTCATTCGGCCCAGTAGAACGAGAGGCGTAATGGCAAACGGCACATTGAGTTGATCAGTGTTAAATATTTCGCTTACTGCGCATGCTCAATGGTGTACCGTTGGCGAGGAAGGAAATACTGGCGGTTAAGCATAAGCAACACTACACAAGCCTGTTCGTCATGTACGTCTTATCTATTGCTTACAACTATAATACTACGGAAATGTGTTTGCGGTTGATGTATTTGCTTCTGTTTCAGTTCATTTTAGTTTATTTCGTTCATAAACATTACATTTAATATCAGTTATTTATAATAATTTCTTTGACTTTAATTCAGGAATTTAAACTGGATTTATTCCTTAATTTGTTAAAGCACATACGAATAGATCGTATGTTAAATACTCAATTGCTTTTATTCCTCAGAAGTATGATCAACAAACATTCAGTTAATATATCTTGTAATGTTTCCTGTTTTGTAATCTTTCTTAAACAAAAATTTCGGTAGTTTATAATCGATATTTACACTCTAAGTAATGAAGCAACTTACAACCTAACAAGTTTTAAAACGTCGAGCTGTTTACTCTCAGATAACAGAATATCAACCATATTTATCTTCTTTTAAAATTGCTTCAGATTCTCTTTTGGGCATGTGCAGTATGCGAAATTCGTTTAACATTGATCAACTGAATGTGCGGTCTGCCATTACGCAAACGGGAGATGTAGAACTGTTCCTTTTTTTTTTTCAGTGTACATAACTGTGCTTAGCAAAATTTAATATTTAATTGTACGAATTAATAGAAAACGTTTGGAACAATTATCATTAATATTTTCTTAAATTAACCTTTCCACAAAAGGTAGGTATCAGGTGGTAAAATTTGCAGCAGGCTAAAATGAAAGCTTGTCGAATGAGATAAATAGGATTCATTTTCTTAAGCAGGCACCATCTTTCTATATCTGACTATTCGACAGATATTTACTTGTGCAATAATTTTTAAAAGTATGCATAAATTAGCTTCATTTGAATGACACTTCAACATTCCTAAGTTTTTATCACCAATCTGTGCTACGTTCCTCTTAAATCACTGCCTTGATACCTTGTTAAAAATATATCCTTTTTCATGTTTTCGGTTCACTTGCTGCTAAAGACAATTCTGAATTTAGGGTCGAAAACAAAATTCGCTCATGCTTCTCTCACAAGACAAACAAAAACAAAGTTTGTTATTCGGATTATTAAATCAGTGATGTTACAATCTGATCATAAAATCAATCATGTTTAAAATTTCAATATTTGCAATTATCTTATAATCAATGAAGTAGGGACGCATATGTTTCTCATGTGCCTCTATTTTATTTATTATTTTTAGTCTAAAGGGGCAATTTGCCCTGAAGAGTATTAATTTTATTTTGGCTTTTTGCGTTAAAAACTATAAACGGCGAATCACTTTTCAAATTGTTGCCACTAAATATTAGAGCCCTGTATTATACTTAAAGAAATTAAATAATGAAGAATCTGCATAAATGTATGTATGTTTCTCGCATTACGATAAAACAATGGTACCTACAGCCATCAAAATTTGAATAACGTAATCTTCCATAGACGATGGGCATGTGGAAGCCCTAATTTGAATCTGAAATTTGTTTTATTATCGATCTCATATTTTGTAACACTTTAGCGAATTTTTGATTAAGAAACTCAATGATTTCAAAGCGAGCAATGGCAATATTGTACGGGGAAAAAAATTTATCTCCAACTCTGTATCGGAAACTCTAAAGATATGCGGATTTTAAAATTATTTTGCGATATTGCTATTGAACTGAATTTTATGGTTTGAATACTAGAACCGGATATTTAATAAATAAAGGTAACACACAAAACATTAAAAAAACGCCCCGTTGGGAGTAAAGTAATAGCTGAAAGCTTTCAGATTTTTTTGTGATTTTTGTTAATATTTTGTGATTTTGCTATTCAACTGAATTTTATGTCGCGTAAGTGCAAAGAACGTGATATTTAATTAATAAATTTAACACACAAAATGGCATCAATTAATAAATTTAACACATAAAAAGACAAAAAATGTTTTGCAAGCCATCCTACTAATAAAACTGTACATTATTATGACAAACTAAGACGAGACTAAAAAAAATAGAAAATATAATCCGGCATTTAACACTTTACTGGGAATTCTACGCTCATGCTGCTTTTAAAATTTTTGTAATTTTGCTGTTGAAATGTACATGGCGTAAGTGCAAAGAAAATTATGCTTAATAATAAAGCTAAAACGACAAAAAGAAAGCAGGAGTAAGTGCAAAAACCGACTCGTAGACTGCAAACTCAGCGAGAGCGTAAAAATCTTAACAAACGCTTTTGGACACCCATTAAAATTTAAAACCTTTCAGTTGTTTTTAATTCCTTGTACGAAGTAAAAAGGACGAAGTAAATCTTTGGCACTTGCACTAACCTCTCTCAATATGATTCGGCACGTAGAGTTGATGGGCGATCATCTCGATCCATTTATATTGTCCTGTCATTCACTCGGAAATGGAGTGTTTACTTTGGGTGTTACAGTTAAGGGAAACAAGTTAACTCTACAATTTTAGTAGGTAACTATGAGCATTTGGAGAGTGACCGATTCTAAAGGGGGTTAACAAGACTTCCTTCTTCTGCAACGGTAAAAAGATTATTGTAATAAAACGGCTGAATTTGTTTTATTATTCTACTAGACTGCCAAAATAAAATTTTATAAATTAGAAAAAGGTTTATATGTATATATTTATATCTATTTGAATGTTAACTATTCCAAGTTCTTCAGCTGTGACCAAGTGAGCAAACAAAAAGGCATGAAATTTATAATATATTCCCCTATATACGTTGGCATGTTCTTCTGTAACAAAAGTTAAGAAAAACATTTAAAATTTTCAACAAAATTTATTTATCATAAATGATCTAATAGTTACATAATGTTTAGTAAAATACTGTGAATTAATTTATGAGGTTTTTTACAATAACTTTCTTACGGATCTTAATTTTATGCCCAATCACATCACTTCGATGAATAATTAGATATTCTGGTGCAGCAGATCAAAATATCCGTCAAGAAAACAGAACGTACAAAATCACGGTTATCATACTTTAAATTTTCACATTCATATGAGAGTTTCATTCATTTACTGCTGCTATGAGCATATCTAAACATTATCAGCGGCAAAAAGTAGATAAATGAATAATACAGTTTACTAAATACTTTTAAGCTGTTCATAAAAAACAAAATGACTGATATCAATTTCTCGTATCTTGAATATCAATATTTATGGAGCACTGAAAGTCCGTGAGAATAGTTTAGACGTTTTGAAAGCAGGGCTTGATTACTGCCTATGTCTACAAGGCTCCAAGGTTTTTACTGGCTCAAAAATAATTTTATAATTCCTTGTAATATTACTTTCTCCTCATAAAAACAATAAAAATGGGCACTTGAAAGAACATTATGCCTAAGGCACCAGACTATGTTAATCATGCTGCGTGTGCAAGCTGATGCGAACTGTTATTTTTATGAAATATATCAATTCGTTTTACAGGTTGTTATTTATGTGAAATGTTATTTCAATATCTGGGGGAAAATATGATAATATTCTCTTAGAATATGAGCTTGAAGATTTAGACATGGAGCAAATATGAATGTGAGGGAAAGGAGGATTCAGACCTTTCGCTGACATGAAAATCTTGACGCATATTTTATTCCGTGGGCTTTTAGAGTCATTAGGTTATTTTGAAGTACGAGACATGAAAAATGAGCAATGCGCTTGCCTGGACTCGATCCTGGACCTCTGGAATGAGAGCTGAATAGTGACTAACGTGCGTTCCTAGATCAGTAAGAAGTAAAGCAATGCATGTTTCCGAATTTGTTATCTGCTCTTGTGTCTCTTCATCATCAAAAACACAAGAGAATAATTAGTGTACATTTTTTGGTAGTATGCCTGCATTGCAAGAGTTTTGAAATTCTGAAAACGAAACGCTGTTACAAAAGCCATTCTTTCATACGACTTGATTAAATAAATATCATCTGCAAATATAATAGAAACAGACTTAATATGGTCTGCATTATCTTATATTAAGCTCCTATTATAGTAATTGTATATTTTTCAGAAAAATCTGTTAAGAGTGCACATTACTTGGAACCGCTTTATGATATTTATTCAAAATCTAATACATTGTTATCAGTCATGATGTACATGCATACATGAATTTTATATATCAAATTTGAGAAGTTTTGGATTACATCATAATATGATTTTTCAAAAAAGAAATGTGCTCAGGACTTCAAATAATGTATCACTTGCGGTTTACCAGTTTAGGCCAAAATACAATATGTTGAACCTATTGCTATTAAAGTCTCATGTACAAAAATTGAAAAGTTTTGGATTACATTTTAAAGTAGTTTTTCATTAAAAACTGTGGACTTCAACATTTATAGTTGTGCAACTTGACCAAAAATCTAATTATCTCCTCATTTGAATGCATAAATCTTAAAGAAGGAACACTGATATTTTTGAAAATCCACTGTATGTATTTTTTATATATATTTATGATGTATACCGTGCATGAAAAAATCATCATAGAGAAAGACAGACAGACGGACATCATTGTAAAAATTGCAAAAACTTGTAGCGGGGACCCTGATTAGGGCTTATTCATCAAAATTCACTATCGAATTTTTGGACCGAAAACTTACCTTTCTAAGTCCCTTACCTTTCTAGAAAACGTTATAGAGGATTAATGTCATGTTGCGCTACCAATATATATAGTTAATAAAAGTATTATGTAACTCAAACAAATCTGTAGATATTTGTAAATAAATTTTGCTTCATAAAGTAGAATTAGAAGAAAATAAGTATCTTTATTCACAGCAAAATGACATAAAAAAAACCCCACCTGACGAGTCATCAAATTAAGTTTTCACAATATATTTCTGGTGCATCGGCCGGGAAGGTGAGTGATATAATTTCTATTTGCATGCAATTTATCTCTGCAAATTAAAATGAGTCTCAAAGAAAGTGTTATACATAAATCTAATATGTGTATTTGTGTCAGAATATCTATAGTAAAACAATGCTATATATAAATCGAATACGTATCCTAAATCGAGTTTTCGAGACATGAAAAACGCAAGTTGAATTTCGTCAATCGCCTCAGTAGAATGGGCGATACAGAACTGACCCACTTTTTTATGCGCAGTGTGCATATACCCTGGGGAGGGGGGTGTACTTCTCTTGCACCTTTCCTTCAGTCTTATGGTTAGACTACCTTCGACTCTAATTCATACGTTCAAGAAAGATCCAGTATCATAAGAGGATCAATATAAATTTAAACGTTTAGGTTTCAAAAATGCCTCATTGTATCAACAGCACGTTAATCACATCAGCTTTAAGTTTGGTCTTACTTTCCCTGTCTACGGAAGCGGCTAATGTTTCTGAATCTAAAATACATAGAAAAAGGCTGCTAAAACATAACAGATAGCTATATTGAAAATTTTCCACTGATCGCTATTCAGAAACAGTTGAATAAACATTTGAAAATAAATCTTCTCAGTAACTATTATAAGATTGAAATCGTTATACTGAATCATCATTGTATAATAAATTACATCCAATACACCCTAACCACTTACCAGTTTAATTTTTCTGCCATATTGTGACCAAAAATAAGCATATTTTTTATAAACAATTTTGAATTCAAATCTATTCCATGAATTCAAATCAGCAGTGAATACTGTTTCAAATATTGCATTTATTAATTTTAAATAAGGCATTTTGGATATTGTTCGGAGAACAGCCTTGGTTGCGCCAAGTTGGCTTCTTTAAGGATATGGGTGACATTTCATCATGCCGACGGAAATAAGTACTACAGATAATCAAATATTACAGAATAAATACTACAATAATAAATACTACAGTAATAAATACTAATTACTATACTACAATAATAAATACTACAGATATTCCCTTAGCAAGGGAAAAGTATTACGGCTGTCTACCTGGAGGAAGTACATCATCTAATGACAACCATTGCCTACTGTATCACAATAAGCTGTTTCTCCCTTTAATTACTATACTACATTAATAAATACTACAGATTATAAGTAATACTACAGATAATCCCTTAGCAAGGGAAAAGTATTACGGCTGTCTCCCTAGAGGAAGTACGTCATCGAATGACATCTATTGGCTACCATCCCACGATAAGCTGTTTCTCCTTTTTTGGCGTCAAGGCTGTTCTCCAAACGATATCCTACTTTCTTTACTTCGCACAAAGAAGTAAAAATGAGAGACAGAAGCGGTAATATTAAAATTAAAACTGTTTTTGAGTTAAAGTGTAATTTTATTCAGCAAGAGTAATACGTTATGAGCTGGCAGCATTAGATACAGGATGCTCATAAATGAATTTTTTATCCTACGCCCGTCCGCGGCACTTTTGACATTAAACAATGAGCAGCCTAGTAATATGAAGGAGAATGAAAATGGGAATTAAAACTAGCATCAAAAGACTTGTGATTAAAAAAACTTTAAAACGATGGAGCAGTTGTTCTTGAGATGGTCGCCACCCATGTCACCCTGATGACATAAAGAGCAACAAGCTGAATCTTTGATTCCAATACGACATAAATGTCTTTGTAAATAATCATGTCCAGTTAGCATTCGAAAACAAGCAACTCCAACAGATCGAGGCAAAGAATTGGTAATTTTAATTCTCAATTTTATTGTTTATAAGCCTTTTACGCAAAGGCAGAGGAGGTTCAGGCTGAGTCAAATAAATGAATACTAAGGTTACCTTACCCGTGTTAAACCTACAATATAAACTTAGACAACTATGAGAGTTTTTCATGTGCTACCTGCTGTTTGCTTGTGCGCAGGGCCGCAACGTCAGTTTCCAAAATGGCGCCGCAATATGAAAAGCTTTCTCTACGCTCCGCTTTGAGGTGTCCTGATCTGTGGTTTCAGTACAACGTGAGTTTCTGTGATGTTCTGCGAGAAGGTGCAGGCTTATTTTTGTTCGGACAAGAAACTGTGATCGGTGACTCAATTCGTTGAACCCAATTAGGATTATGACCTTTTGCAACTGGACGTTGTCCCTCCGTATAAATGAACTATTGAAACAAATCCGCATGCCATCACAGAAAACGTTCGATTATGTGCCAAAATATGTATTCTAGAGCAATGCTGTATGTGAATTTAATATATATCCTATGTTGTGTTTTCAAACACGGTCCCTCAGGGGCTCACTCCCAGGAAGCACGACTGTAGCCCTCCCGAGGTACATTAGCCTTTCAGGGGATCCCCCTTTTAGTTAGATGGGGATTAGGAGCCTGGAGTCCTAGTGATCTTTTCTCCCTTCCTTTTCCCCATTTTACCTTTTACTTTACCCTGGTCCATGGCGCTTTCCTGCTCTTACATGACGGAACTCATACTTACCATTCGCACAGCTATGGCACAACTGATGTGCTGGATTTGACACTAGTTAGCCCTGGTTTATTCTCATACAGCTCCCGGAAGGTTCTCGCGAGTATCGGTAGCGATCATCTAAACATATTAACTGAAACCGATCTCAAGATAAATTCTACAAGAACAGGGGATCCCCTTAGGAACTTCAAGAGGGCTGACTGGAAACTATTTGATGACTTGTCAAATGACCTTTTCTCTAAGAGCCTCTGTCGGGTGACTTTTAAGGAGAATGGTCCAGCTTCAAGTGCATCATCTTTAAAGATGCCAAATTTTGAACCCTCTCTAAATTACCTCGCCCAGACGGTATCCACGGGCATTTCCTGTGCCATCTCGGTGCCTTGGGTAGAGAGAAACTGTTGCACATACTTATCTTGGAAAACAGACAATATAAATGGGCCATCATTATTCCTATGGCAATGGAAATGGAAGACAATGGAAATCGGCCATCATTATTCCTATACGCAAACCAAACAAGCAGGCCATTTCTACAAAACGTTATTGACCAATCTCTTTTACCTGTACCAAATACAAGCTGATCGAAAATATTATTCTCAGGAGACTAACTCATCACTTATTAACCAATAAATTGCTTCAGTCCAAGCAATTTGCTTTCCGAAGGAGCCACAGCACTATTGATCAAATTTTGTTCTTTACACAGTGCGTCAGAGAAGCACAGAACCACAGGCCTACTAAACACACTATGGCGGCA
>KK112133.1:629288-657911 GCA_000611955.2 Stegodyphus mimosarum
CGTCTTAAATTGCTATTAAGAATTTCACATTAGAGGCAGAGCACTGCACTGGATCTCGGACTTTTTTAATTACCGCAAATTCTGTGTCAAACTATAAGACAGCCTTTCAGGCTTTTTCAAAAGGCATCAGGGAAATCCCCAAGGCTCTGCACTAAGGCCCATCCTTTTTTCGTTGTTTATTTCAGGGATAGAAAAAAGCATCTATCCTTTTTGCTGATGATGTTGTAATGTGAAGGAGTGGTTCCGATAAAAATAAACTGGAACTTCAGATGAATAAAAGACTGGTAGCAGTGCAAGGTTTTAGTTAAACTAACAAAGTTTTATTCTAATTTTTACTTTTCTATCTGTTCTCATTTCAACTTCCCGTTAGAAGAAGCGCGCGTTTCAGCTTTATGCTAATTTGAAATGGAGCCAAGTTCTATTTAAACCGGAGGTAGAAACCTTTCAGTGTGAGAGAGCTTTTAGTCTCAGACCACGGTCACTCTATTCGACGTTCGCCTGACTAGCTAGCATTTAAATTCTAAGCCATAGCGCTTTTACGTGATTGCTTATTGAAGTAATTCCAAGTGCGTCAGTATTCATTAAATCTTTCTAAGCACCATTTAGTTTAGAGGCTAACCTCGCGATATAGCTCTGTGAGCAACGATTGTTTAATTTATATTTAGTTTTAACTTAAATTAGTTTAATAGTTCATTTTAGACCCAAGTGCGGTCTCTACTTTCTGTATCCCTCCCAAGTTGGTAAGTGGTTGTATATAATTGTGGTTTAATAAAAGAGGGTTTTAAATCCTTCTTAAGTGCAGTTCCTCTACCACTTAACCACTGTTTTCTACCACAGAACATAGCTGCATTCAGCTCCCTGTTCAAGATCAGGACTTTAAGCTGTCACGAAGATGTTTTCCAAGAATATGCACCGAACACTCAGTCCAGACAGCAGTTCAAGAGTTTGCAGACATCCACAAACTTAATTTTAATGTTTCCAAATCCCCCAGCTGTCACTTCACTACAAACTCAGACTTCACTCAGACATCTTTATAATTACTTTCCTGGCATTTCTCTGAATTGAGTGCACTTGGACTGTAATAAACACCCTTTTTATCTCGGATTCACTTTGGATCCCGAAGTGAACTGCAGTAAACATATCGGGAAATTGACCGATACAAGAAAAAGACTTCGGATCATGAAGTATATCTCGGGTAAAGACTGCTGTTCTGACGCCAATACCCTTAGAATAAACTACATCACCCTAGTCCGCCCTGTCCTTGAATATGGTTACCAAATCTATCAATTGGCCACAACTACTAACTTGAGGAAATTGGAGAGAATACAGCTCAGAACGGCGAGAATTATTACTGGCCTTAGAAATAATCTCCCAAACAACGTTGTTACCTATAAGGAGGACATCTAGCCTTTGAGAATGCGTTTTAAGGTGAATCCCTACAAGTATTTTAACAAGTTTAAGAGTTTCGGTCATTTCAATCGGACCTCAGCGTTTATTTTAAGTTGGACAAACAATAAACGCTAAAGGCGAGACAGCCCACTTAGTTATGTGTGGAATTCGGATTTTTATCAAGTTTAATGCTAAACATCTATACCGTTTATCTGTTTTGCTCCAGATTCTTATTTTAATCATGTTAACATTCGTGAGGAATTTTCGACTAATATTGTCAAGGGTAACCATAACCGAACCCCCTCAGGCAAACGGCTTTTGAAATCATTAATGATATTCCTGCCCAGGCCCTTGTGATATATACAGATGGAAATAGATCAGATAAGGGTAGAGCAGGGAGTGGCATTTATCGTAACCTGAAAGAGATATCAGGTGCAGCATCAGAAACTCTGATCAATGCTCCGTCTCAGGTCGGGACTTATCGCCATCAGCAAAGCACTTGATTATGCTCTCTGTTCAAGTAGTGACATTATATAGATTCTGACAGACAGCAGAAGCTTTATTCAGTACCTTAAAAACTGGCCTAAGATCATGGATAAGACCGGTCAGGATATCGTATCTAAACTTTTCGAGCTTGGACAGCGTAAATCAATATATCTCCAGTGGATACCCTCCCATGTTGGAGTGTGTGGTAACGAAACAGCTGACGATAAGGTTGTGATCTCCCTACACCCACTTCCACTGATATTCAATCCTTTTACAAACATAAAACTAACGTGGCATAGAAAATTTCTCCTGTTCATCAATGGTATTTTGCTGATCAACCAACCAGGCCTGTCACTTCTGAGTAAAAGATCTAGTATTCTCCACACGGCCATGGCCAGATTCAGAAGTGGACATCTTCGATGCATGAAATTCAGGGAGGAGGAAAAGACCTTCCCCTCGTCGCCTGTTCCGTCCCTGCTTCTCCCGCTCACCTACTGGATTGTATAGGCGTCTTCCTGAGACAGCTGTCGGCTAGGCAGGACGACGTCAGTGATTTACTTGTGCGGCAAGGTCTCTTGGTGTAGGCTTTCCTGCCCTAAGGGAATTAGAAACTGCAACAAGTTTACCCTACCTTTCTCCTTTTTAGGTACCTCCTTTATTTTATACAAGTAAACAAGAAAAGCTGAAAAGAAACTATTACTTGATCTTAATTCCCGTTTAAATTAAATAATGCCTATATGAATTACTGCAATTTGCTCTGAGGAATCTAATCATTTTAAATATTGTTACGGATTTCACATTTATTGGGCTATTTATTTAGAACTGTAATTAAAATTGCTTTATTTTTTTTTCGTGCAACGCAGACGATTTTTGAAGAGAAAGCTACGTCAAAAAAATAAAAATAAAAGAGCGCGTGCATTTAATGTTTAATAGATAAATATCTCGTTATTACTGTTGCCATCCAGAAAAATCGAGATTGTTCTAGTGATAATTAAAAAGCTCGAGATTGTTCTAGTGATAATTAAAAAGCTTATAAAAGCCGAATTGAAACACCTCATCTCAGTTGTTGTCGTAGCTGCTTAAAGCGAACTGCTGTTTGTTTACTTAATGCTGCAGCGATTTCGCTGTGAGATAGAATTATTTTATCTGCTTTGAATTGAGTTTTGCTAAACAGTTGAGATAATGTTATATTGTGCGAATATCTCTGAAGAAATATTTCAGCATCTTGATTTATTTCTTGTGGAAAGAATAAATTCTTGTTAACATTTTAACGACTTGTGCATTCAATCCATAACGAAGCCGTACGCGCGCAACACTATATAGAAAGAATTAAACAGAGACAATAGTCTTGGTGCTTACTATTTTTTTAATTTTATTTAATTTGATTATGGCAAAACACTCAAAGGTTATTTGCCTAAGGATAGTGATGTCTTCGTGGAGAAATTTATGAGAGAAATTTATGAGGGAAATTGTCTCGTATATACGTTGTTGCACGTGAGGAAAACAAAGAAGACGCCTACGCAGTGAGCTCGTTCGCGGGACTCGGAACCTGGGCCGAATTCCCAGGGTTCAGAGAATTTATTGCCCGTCCGCCTGATATGCCAACGCTCTTGATGCGTTTTATGCAACATGAGTTTTTGTATGTGCAGTCGGAAAATTGAAAACACTTTTTCAAAATACTATTATAGTTAAAAAGAGGTAATGCATAGTTTTGCAAAACATTTTCTATCATTATTAATTTCAGTGTACTTTCCTAATACAGAAACATGAATTTTTAAATATTTATATTTATAATTTGGTTTTCGATACATTGAATTAAGATTATTTCCCAGAATTCTCTACATTCTTAAATTTTATTTTTCAGTACAATAATATGCAGTTATTTTTTAAAAAGTGTAAAAGTTGAAAGTTTTGAAACATGAAAAGAAAACAATTATGTTTGCACTCAAAAAATGAAAATCATTACTAATTTTAAAATAAAATTGTGTAGAACTGAGCATGATTAGATTCATCTTCTTTCAGTTAAGTTTTGTCAAGAATATTTGAGAGTTAATATACATGCTCAAAAATGCAAATATTAGAAATTATATCAAACATACATTGAAGTAAGCTTTTCAACAGAAATTCAACTAATTTCAAAGAAAACCCGGGACAATATGATCACAATCTATCTGAGTAGTCTCAAAACGGCATTTTGTAGCGTTTCAGTATAAACGGTGAAACAACTTTTTAATTATTGCCACCAAATATTATCGTCCTGTATTATATTTAAAGAAATTAAATAATGAAGAATCTGAATGTGAATCTAATCTGAATATATGTATATTTCTCGCATTGTAAAAAAACGACAGTACCTAGAGCCATCAAACTCTGAATAATGTAATCCTCCACCCCGGCATGCGCATCCGGAAACCCGAAATTTTTAATTTCAAATTTATTTTATTATTTTTTTTATAGTTTGTAAATCTTTAACGAATTTTTGATTAGAAAATTCAACAATTTCAAAGCGAGCAATGGCAGCACAGTAAGGAATAAAACATTTTTATCTCCAGCCTGCGAGACTATCAATCAGAAATGATAAATATACGCTGTTTTTGTATATTTTATGATATTGCTGTTCAATTAAAATTTATGTGGTTTAAGTGCGAAAAACATGATATTTAATAAATAAAGGTAACACACAAAACGTCAAAAAAAGTCCCTTTGGGAGTAATATAAAATCTGAAAGCTTTCGGTTTTTATTTCAATGTTTATAATTATATAATTCCTTTTCAAAGCCCAAATGGGCGTTAACCCAGAAGAGCTATTAGTTTCGAAACGAGATTTTGCATCGAATCACTTTAAATGCTCGAATCACTTTTCCGAACTGTTGCCAATAATATTATCGCCCTTTATTATATTTAAAGAGAGTAATCTACATGAATGTAATGTTTTTTTGCATTGTGCAAAAACAACATTATCTAGAGTCATCAAGTTATAGGTAACATAGTCCTGCATCCGAACCTGGGCACTTGGAAGCCCGAATCTAGGAATCTGGAATTTGTTTTTATTGTCTCATATTCTGTAAAACTTTAACGAACTTTTGATTAAAAACTCAGCAGTTTCGAAGCGAGCAGTGGCAACACTGTAAGGAATAAATAATTTTTGTCTCCAGTGTGTGTGTCTCCACAGTGTATATCAGAAATTCTAAAGATATGCTGCTTCTAAATATTTTTAGCCCAAAGTGACGTTGGCCCAAATGCTCTCGAAACATGTACGTCTCTGTAAATGAAAAAAGTGCCCGTTTAGACCTAATTTGTGTGTGTGTGTGTGTGTGTGCGCGCGTGCGTGTGTGTGTGTGTGTGTGTGTGTGTGTGCGCGTGTGTGTGTGCGTGCGTGTGTGTGTGTGTGTGTGTGCGTGTGTGTATGTGTGTGCGCGTGCGTGCGTGTGTGCGTGCGTGCGTGCGTGCGTGCGTGCGTGTACTGAACCTAGTTTTACATAACTTTTCAAACAAATGATTTGCGCTTACATTATTTTCTTACTTTTTATAAAACGTTTTAGAAAAGTATTTAAAATAAATGGATTTTCTATCGAGTTAAAGAAAGTGCGTGTACTGTCAAAACAGAAACGGAAGCAAGGAGTAGAAAAGTTTTCACGGATCGTGTTTTTAAAATATTCTAACTAGCTTATTATAAGATAAAATGCTATTTTTTTTCCGATGATGATCATAGAAAAATAAAGGGAATGAAGATGCCTGCAGATTTCTTTATGCAGAGTAATATATTTACATTAAAATAAATTTCCTAATCCTTAATTTTAATAAAACAGAATTATTATATTTGTATAAGTTTCGCATACTTCATTAAAAGCATCTTCATATTTATATCCTAAAAACAATTTGCTAAATTTCTACAGGGTATTTGACTGGACTCCAGACACTATCATTTCATAAAATAATGAGTAAATATTTATATTTTATACAACAATGCCTTTAAAGATTACGTTAATTTAACAAATGCGAATGATATATATATATATTCTCTTTTTTGAGGTTTTATAAAAGGAGTGTTATATAAACCATTTAGAAAGTATGAAACTTTTTTTTTCTCTTTTATCACTTTCAGCTGATATTATGATGATGTATTATAATGTTGTGCTGCCGTTTCCTATTTTCTTATACAATTGAATGACTTACACAATTGACTGACTTCACAATTAAGCGTTTTGTATTGACTTATACAATTAAATTTCTTATACAATTCAATGACTTAAAATATTTATTCCTCTTCCTGAATTTATTTCATAGCTCTAAAATTATTTTCGATTATATTTTCGAGAAATAAATAGTTTGTTTTGAGAAAGAAAAATTTTATCTCAAATGATTTTTTTTTCTATTTTAGAATAATATCTATTTATTCGGGAAAATCTTAAAAAGAGTACAAGTGGCTATGATTTTAGTTTAAGAAATTAATTGAATAAAATTAGGCTTTCAGTTATGGACTATTTCGGCTACAAATATACGAGAGACATATGCGAAATTTAAGTGTCTATAGTTAAAAAAAAAGCGATTGTGAAAAAAATATGCCATTGAATATGTTGTTCCTTACCTTGCTAAAGAAAATTTAGATGAATAAGACGGTTCGAAGCACTTACAAAAGAGGTTACACTATTGAAAATGGCGTTTAAAAACTTAAAAAATGTAATTTCTGTGTAGTTAGTGCTTGGACAGTAATATTTGAAGTCTGTCCTGCAAAATTTCAATTAAAAATATATGTCAGTTAATTTGCGTCAGACCAGTATGGATTTCTTATTCTAATAGAGCATTGAAAAAACATATTATTCATTGACATATTTATTTCTTTTTGAGAACAAAAAGAAATTTGTTTCATTGATTTCTATTAAAAATGAGTCAAAAATTGTCCTTGTGAGGAAGGTTATTTTATTTCTACACTCATGTCCATAAATTAAGGATAATTCGGAGTCACGCGGAAATCGAACTCTAAAATAAATATATCACCTGTAAAATCACTACACACAACTTCAAGAATCATATGCAAATTTCAGGAAGTAACCAGATGACACCGATGGTACGTCACAATGACGAGAGCGTCAGAGAGTGATATATAAGGAAAACAGGCAAAGAAGTAAAATTGTTCGCAGGCTCTTTATAAGCATTTCAGTGAAATAACAGAATAGTTATGACACAAAGGACGCATTTGGATGATTTTTTACGTGGTAGAATCATCGGCCGTCTGGAATGTGGGCGTAAACTACTGGAAGTATCAGACGAACTTGGAATTGCCCAGAGAGTGATCTCCAGGCTTTGGCAATGATTCCAAGATGATGGTAATGTGAGTAGACGTTACAGCACAGGTTGTCCCAGAGTTACAAAGCCGAATGAAGACCGGTATTTGGCAGTTACTGCCTAAAGAAACAGGCGGAGCACAGCCTCAGACCTGTCTCGTCAACTCTCTTCAGCCACTGGTACGACAATTTAAAGGCAGACCGTGTACAGACGCTTAGAGCAGATTGGTCTATATACTCGTAGACCTGTCAGATGCGTTCCACTTACTGCAACTCACTGTTGCCTGCGTAGAGTCTGGAGTAGAGAGCATACATTGTGGACACCGCAACAGTGGGCTTGTGTGATGTTTTCCGACGAGTCCAGGCTTAGCTTGCAGTCTGATTCTGGCCGGACTTTCATATGGAGAGCTCCAGGTACCCGTTACCACCAAGAAAATATCATTGAAGGACACCGTTACGGTGGTGCAGGAGTGCTCGTTTGGGGTGGAATTATTCTGGGTTCCAGAACTGACCTGCATGTTCAAATTGGAACCATGACAAGCCAAATCTATCGGGACGTCATTCTGAAACAACATGTACGTTTGTTTCGGGGTGCCATGGGCGCACAGTTTGTGTTTATGGATGACAACGCCCGTCCTCACCGTGCAAACATCGTAAGCGAATACCTTCAATCGGAGGATATCGCCCGTATGGACTGGCCAGCATTCTTAACGGACTTGAATCCAGTACAGCACGCGTGGGACATGCTTGGCCGAAGAGTTGCAGCCCGTCATCCTCTTCCTACATGTCTAGCGGAACTTCGGAGAGCATTGCTTTTTGAGTGGTGTAATATCCCCCAAGATCAGATCGATAATTTGAAACTCAGCATGCCTATGCGCGTACGGACTGTATTGCATCGTCTGGGAGACATACAATGTATTAACAATCATACCAACCATGTAATATTGGTTTTTTGTAAATAGGTTTTTTTTTTGTATTTTGCTCCGGAGAGAAAAAATCGCTAATTTTTTTAATAATAACAAACATATAGCATCTTGTTTTTGCTCTCTACCTTTTGTTTAATAAATAAACTTTACAAATAAGTCAAATTTGTTTTGCTTGTAACTCTTCCTTTGCCTGATTTTGCATTATCTTTAATTTATGGACATGAGTGTATTTATTTATTAGTCCGAAGTCTCATTTGCTCAGAAGAAGTACAAATTTCGTTTTGGCATTTTGTGCCGATTCACTAAAAGCGTTGTTTCACTTTTCACATTGTTGCCACCAAATATTATCGCCATGTATTATATTGAAAGAAATTAAATAATGAAGAATCTTCATAAATGTATGTATTTTTCTCGCATTGTGATAAAACAACGGTACCTAGAGTCATCAAATTTTGACTATTGAACATTTCCACACGAATATTGATATATGGAATTATGGAAATTGGAAGTCCAAATTTGAAATTTGGAATATATTTTATTACCGATTTCATATTTTGTAAAATTTTAAAGAATTTTTTATTAACAAAATCAAGAATTTCAAAACGAGCAATGGCAACGTTGTACAGAAAAAACATTTTTTATCTCCAGCGCGTGAGACTGCGCATCGGAAATTCTGAAGATATGCTCATTTTAAAATTATTTTGTGATATTGCTTTTGAATTGAATTTTATGGTTTAAGGGGAAAAACATAATATTTAATAAATAAAGGTAAGACACAAAATATTAAAAAAACGCCCCCTTTTTACGTATTTTAAAATCTGAAACCTTTCAATTTTTTTTTTATTTATTTTCGAAGGTGAAAGCATGGTTCTGCCCTGAATACTAAAAAAATGTTTAGTCGATCAATTTTTTTTTGAAGAATGTGTACATGACAACTATTATGAATCTACTACCAAAATGCACTTTAATTAACAATTATTAATTGCATATTAATTTAGAGAATACTGTATCTCTTTGTTACTCTATAATATCAAGTGTGCATTTTCAGAACTCGTAAAAAAAACTACGTCTAGAATTACAAGAATTTATAAAGAAATTTCCTAATTTTTTTCATATTTTGCAAAATATTTAAGAATTAAGAAGGCAATAGCTAAATAATATCTGAAAAGATAATAAAAGGTAAAGTGAATGGTAAAATATAAAAGAAATTTACTTTTTTATAATACTTATTTTATCAATTCTTATTTATTTTTCCCCAAATTGATTTCTTTTTCAAGAAATGCATTTTTGCCCCGAAACTGAATACCAAATCGTACTATTGGTGTCATTGAGAGTGAGAAGACAAATATTACCACCATTTGTATCAATTACGGTGGTTTTTCCATGTATAATGTGGGTATGAGTTGTCAATTTCGCTAAGAAAGTCCTCCACTGAAGCTTTACTGCTTTTAGGCACAAAGTCCTCAAATACGCAAGTTCATTAATTACGGGTTTAACAACACTGGATATGTAACTCACAATGGTAAGCACAGATTGTTATTGATGCCTATTAAAACATATAATATTACAATAATTAACTCAAAAAGTAATACGCTCACCAACGGCCTAGTAGTAAAATCGCTGAATACAGGTAGTTCGGTTCGAATCCCGGCGAATGGGCTGGCTGCATGGCCATTTTCGTGATTTTTGCATTGTGTAACATGTATAGCAGCCAGTTTTCCTCATATAGTCCTCCATAAAGGCATCCCTCCTTTGGCTTATAGCCCTCGAGCGCTTTGTCGAATAAGCCAAACCAAAAGGAAATATTTCAAACGACGCAAAAAATATATTAAATTTTAAATAGTCCTATTTTGTTTTTAGGCTGTGAAATTAATTTAGTGGAAGTGAAGGTATGATACCATAAAAACTGCACACAAAATGTTAGTAAGATGTGAAACCTGATTTCAAAAAATACATACATGTATTAGCTTTTTAGTAAAAACCCAGTCATAAATATTAACTAATGAATTTTAAAATAAATGATAATCAGTACCTAATTTAACAAAGCTCATCAGTCCTTTGTTGCAAATAACGCACACTAGCGGCCGGGTACTAACGTCACTGAATACTAGTAGTTCGACATGGAATTGAGTTTTTCCTATGTGTAACGTAAATACGAGCCAGTTTCCTTTAAAAAGTCCTCCACGAATGCATCCCTCCCCATACACAAGTAGCCCTCCTTTTTCTTAATCAATTAACCGTAGTCGTAAATAACAAATTGTTTTCCTTCCGAAAGTCGTCCAGGAAAGTTAAAGTTGTCCATTTATCTTTGTCTGAGCATCTAATTGTGTCATTTCAAATCTTGATCTGGACAAAGAATCGAAAACTCTTATTTCGTTTTCAGAAATTTTTTGCATCACCCAGATCACCATCATATATTTTTCACCTTCGTATAATGATTGCGACGACTTCATAAAAAGCTATTTGCATTTTTATTCTACTAACAGTAATTTTTCATAAATATTTACTCTTACCAGCTGAGTATTTTATGCCCCAACCATTTCGAAATTTGAAAACCAGCACATCTCCATAACAGTAAAATATTGATTATCAAATATCATTTGGACCCTTTTTATTAGATAACATATTCAGTAAAATGGTAGTATTTTGCTTAGCGTAAAAAATGCATCATATGGTTTCATGTACTTTCAGTAATTCATTTTATCAACGTTAAAAACGATTTAACCTCTTACGATATTATTTGCGAATGATTTTCATATCAAGCCAAGAAAATTTCGCAGTAGTTCTTTTTAGACGAGAAATTAGAAGAGCAAAACGAATTTTTCTTTAAAGAAACCATCTTGTCATCATATTTCAATGTATAAAATGCTCAACTTCACATTCACACAACTAAATGAATTTTGGTACAAACATGTAAATGATACATTAGTTTAAAATGGAATTACACGATTTGAACTCTTTCAAAAATCTCATTTCCATTTCACAACAATTATTAAAAATATATATATTTAAGTAACTGTTTTTGTGAACAGTTATGACAGTTTAAAAAATACAGTATTTTAAATCAGTGCAAACAGCTAAAAATAAAAATTATCTCAAATTTTTGTGTTTCTGCAGACATTGTAAGATACTTGTTTAATATTTATTCCACGCTAAAAGAAATTATTTGTAAATTAGGTGATGCTAAATTCGTTAAAAGTTATTCATGGGCTCCGTGCAAATTACATTTACTTTTGCAGAAGAAATTTTGTTTGACAAATTTTTGGCATACACAAAGCTTTCGGTTGAAGGCCTTTCAGTATTTTCCAGTTTCGGGCACGAAAATAGCCCTCAGGTCATCAGATAGTACGGCTGGATTTGAGGTTTTCATTTACGACCCTCGCATTGTAATATATTTCTCTAACGATCGCTGTTTCTCCATTACCAATTAAGCGCAACAGAAGATCGGGGGAACGAGAGTACGGAATATTCCGTCCTCAACGATTTCGAAGTGGAAAACGTAAGGCAGAAAAAATCGTTTGAAACGATTTCGGATCTATAAAGAGCTGACAAAATATTCTGTTCGTAACGATTTAGAAAGCCAACTTTCAGTACGGAAAAATCCGTCGGTAACGCTGAGAGGATTGATTTTTCCTTAGACTTCAAAAATAACAAACTGCTTTCAGCCACTGAGGACATGACTAACGATGATCAGAAGAGATCCTCAGCTGGAAACGCCGACATCTCGTCTGAAATACCTTGCTCAGAAAGCTGCCGAAATCATACTAGTGATCACCGTTCTGCACGAAAGCGAGTCAACTTGGCGGCGGAGAAGACAAAGAAGCGATAAGACGCAAGAGCCACAGAACATCGTTTCAACAAAGGAGATAAGGTGTGGTTGTAGAATCCGACTCGACGGAATAAATCTGTTCGAAACTATAGTCACCTTGGAATGGTCCGTACAAGTCTTAAACAGGCTGAACGACGTCATAGTTTGGATCCGCAAGTCATCGAACTCTAAGCCTAAAGTCGTCCATTACGACAGGTTAACTCCTTACTATGGCCATAGTACATAGTGTATATAATTGTAAATAGTAATGTAAATAGTAAGACCATGTTCCTTTTTGTATTTAGTACTTCATAGTATTTGATTTGTATTTGGTACCTGATAGTATTTGATTCGTATTGAATATTTGATAGTTTTTGATCTGTATTTGGTGATTGATACTATATGATTTGCTGAAAGTTACTTATTGCAATTATTGTTTATTTTGTTATTGTAATGTAATGTTTATTATTGCATTGATGCCTTAGTTGTAAGTTTGGCTTCCTATCCAGGGACTGCACTGCCCGGGACGTGCAGTCATTGGAAAGGGGGCAGTGTTACGGATCTCGTATTTATTTAGCTATTTATTTAGAATTGTAATTAAAATTGTTTTATTTTCCCGTGCAACGCAGACGATTTTTGAAGAGAAAGCTACGTCGGAAAAGTAAAAATTAAAGAGTGCGTGCATTTAATATTTAATAAATAAATATCTCATAATTGCTGTTGCCATCGACAAAAACCGAGATAAATCGAGAAAATAGGTTTTACCATAATATTCTATTAAATAATTAAAAAGCTTATAAAAGCCAAATTAAAACACCTCAGCTCAATTGTAGCTGCTTTAAGCGAACTGTTGTTTAATGCTGTGATTGATTGCAGCGAATTCGCTGTGAGATAAAATTAATTTCTCTGTTTTTGAATTGAATTCTGTTTAACGTTTGAGATATTCTGAAACTGTACAAATATCGCTCAGGAAATATTTCAGTGTTTTGTTTTATTTCTTGTGAAAAGAATTTTTAACTTTTACGAAAGAATTAACTTTTTAACGACTTGTGGGTACAATCCATTACGAACCCGTACGCACGCAACAGTATAAATAACAGCAAATCAAACCGAACAACTTTTCACTGAAACAGAGATCTTTTTGAGTTTCAAGCATAGTCCAGGGGAGTTTAGAGACAAAAAAAGTTAATGATGCCTCCTAGAGACAATTACCTGGTGTTTTCTCAGAAGAGAATTTCAAAGTCTAACAATAACATTTTCCATATACATCATTAGTCTCCTTCATAGACATACAGAAAAATTAAAATACGGTGTAGAGACATTAGGTTATTTCGAAGCAGGAGACAGGAAAAATGAGCAGTGTCCTCGCCGAAACTCGAATACGAGCCGAGTGTGCTGACCATTACACCACGAAGGCCTGCTAAGAAGGCGAGAGAAATGCCTTATATACTCCTCCTTTTAAAGAACGACTGGGGATTAGGGGTCCAAATCGACAAATCCTGGTGGTGGAGAATCATCATCCAGCACCTTTCAGTACGGACGCCACTGTAAAGACATTAGTACCTTTCAGTACGCAGATTTGTCTCTCCTGCTTTGACTGAAATTTCTCCAGCTAGGAAAAATAACCAGATATTTAGACAGCCTGAACATTTTCATAGAATGGGAATTTCAATGATTAATGAAATTATTACATACACACATTTATGTTACGTGATTATTATTAAATAACTGAATTTTGTTTTTAATGTGAGGTTTGACTTATTTAATTCAATGTTCAAACTTTGAGCCCTACAAACACTAACAAGCGAATAATCGCTTAGGTGTGTGAACAAACACGTAAGGATTTAGAAGCGTTAAGCACCCTTTATTTCTCAGAATAAATACAATCAACTCCTAACTCGAAGTATACAGCAAAGCCTCCACTTGGGCTTGAATGTAAATGAATAGAAACTTAACTAAACTTAACTAAAACTAACTGAAGATACAGCCTAAGATATTAGGATTCTAAGAAGTTGGCCCCTAAATCTTAATTAAATCGGCGAAGTCAAGCAAGGGCCTAAAGTATGGCCGAGCGTAGCAATATGTAAGAGAGACGTAACCAAAAGGCAAACGCGCGCTAGTCAGAAAATCAGCGTCTTCCTCTCGAAGTCGGTGAAATATCGACTTAAATACTACTCTTTACTCATTTGCATTGACTGCGTTTCTGAAATTACATTCTGGTAGGAAATTGTAAGCTGAAATTAGAATTGATAGAAAAGAAGCATAACTTAAAATAACTGTTAATAAAATTAAGATAAACCTTACAAGGTTATTTGGAAGTAGGAGACATGAAAAATGAGTAATGCCCTCGGCAGGACTCGAACTTTGGGCATATTGAATACGCGCCGAGTATGCTAGCCATTACACTACGAAAGCATGCTAAGAAAGCGGGAGAAATACCTTATAAAGTTTCCGTCTGTTTTATCTATTAAATGTTGCACTCATTTTTTTCGTTTTATATTTAATGATTGTCATTAATGTTTGGATTTTGTTTTGGGATTAGGAACGCATGCAGAACATAGTAATCATCTGTGATCTAGGAACGAATTAATATACAAGGTGTTTATAATGTCCCGGACCCATTTTGATGTTTAATGACTCATAAAATAATAAAGATAGATTAAAATTAATAACATAAATGGTTAGATAGACTCAAAAAGTTTCATGACCCTTTTCAATGAACTTCCACGTGTGTCCCCTTCGTCGCACGGAGAATATCAAGTCGATATTCAATTTCACGCCAGGTACCGGCAAGTATGCCGGCATCCACAGAGGCTGTTGCGGTTGTAATTCTGGCTTTTAGGTCATCAATGTTCGACACTCTCCTCCTGTAAACGTTGTCCTTTACAAATCTCCAAATGAAAATTTCTTTGTGTTTGCATTATGGATTTCGTTTCTATGAACCATCATAAAATCTGTGATTTCTCTTGTGGTGTATGCATTGTCCTTAATATCCGGTCGAATAAAACATCACATACAAAAGTACTAGAACAAACACATTAAAAGTAAACATAACATTGCAATAGTTGCCAAAAACAAAAGAGAGAAAAATGCAATTAATAAAGAGACAAATATTTAGAAAAGTACATATTGTTACGAATTTCAAATTTATTTGGCTATTTATTTAGACTTGTAATTAGATTTGCTTCATGTTGCCTTAGCAACGCAGACGATTTTTGAAGAGAAAGCTACGTCAAAAAAAAAATAAAATAAAATAACAATAAAAATAAAAGAACGCGTGCATTTAATGCTTAATAAATAAATATCTCGTAATTACTGTTTCCATCCAGAAAAGTCTAGAAAAATCGAGATTGTTCTACTGATAATTAAAAAGCTTATAAAAGCCGAGGTGAAACAGCTCATCTCAGTTAGTTGTTGTTGTTGCTGTTATACTTGTAGCTGTAAAAAGCGAACTGCTGTTTGTTTACTTAATGCTGTATTGATTGTAGCGATTTCGCTGTGAGATAGAACTATTTTATCTGTTTTGAACTGAGTTTTTGCTAAACGTTTGAGATATTGTGATATTGTGCGAAGATCTGTGAAGAAATATTTCAGCATTTTAATTTATTTCTTGTGGAAAGAATAAATTTTTGTTAACTTTTTAACGACTTGTGCATTCAATATATAACGAACCCGTACGCACGTAACAATATTTGGTGTCAGGAGTGGGGTTTGAATGCCATTCACGAGAGCAATGGAAGAACAATTGAGACAGCTTGTCACTGCTTTTGCTGCATTCCAAGAAAAGATGGAAGGGGCCGTCAACTCCGTTAAAGAGGAGATGAAAGGTGGTCAAGAATCAGTTAAAGAGGAGATGAAAGGTGGTCAAGAATCAGTTAAAGAGGAGATGAAAGCTGTTCAAGAATCTGTTAAAGATGAAATGAATTCTGTTCAAGAAAAGATGGAGAAATCTGTTAAGGAAGAAATGAAGGCTGTTCAAGAATCTGTTAAAGATCAGATGAAAACGGTTCAAGAGTTGAAATTGGGTCAAGAATCCGTTAAGGAAGAGATGAGAGCCGTTAAAGCAAGTCAAGAAGAAATGAAAAAGGAAATTACTTGCATAATAGAAAATAAATTTGAGACTATGGAAGGCAGAATAGATGCGGTTGAAAATAAAGTTTCTTCTGTCAAAGAACAAATAGAAGAGAGAGTTTCTGCCGTAGAACAACAAATCGATTACAGAGTTTCTGCTGTGAAAGAACAAATTCAAGAAAGAGTTTCTGCAGTGGAACAACAAATTGATGACAAAGTTTCCGCAGTTGCCAAAGAAGTTGATACTTTAAAGAAATTCGTAGCGACGGCAGGAAGCAATTCGGATACTTTTAAATTCCTAGCCATGCCTGCACATCCTTCTCTGAAGCTATCGACATATGATGGGAAGACCTCCTGGCAAGTGTATAAGACACAATTTTCTATAGTTGCGGAAGCAAATGGATGGGATTCCCAAGCTAAGGCCTGTCACCTTGCGGCTTCTCTGAGAGCAGACGCAGCGGACATCCTTCAAACTCTTCCCGAAAACAAAAGGCTAGATTTCGAAGCTCTGTCCGGTGCTTTAGAGCTGCGTTTTGGAGAGAAGTGTTTAAAAGATTACAGCAGGCTGCAGTTAAAATCCCGTCAACAGAAGCCTACGGAAACACTTCAGGAGCTCGCCACGGATGTTGAAAGGCTGTCCCACCTCGCCTTTTCGGAGTGCCCGACAGAAACAAGAGAAATCCTGTCCCTGCAATACTTCATCGACGGCATCCGGGATCCTGAAATACAGAAAGCACTGCGAATGGCTGATGTGAAGGACTTAAAAAGTGCTCTGGTGTATGCCATGAAATTCGAGGCAGCACAGCAAGCCACTCGTAGAGACCGCCACCCAATCAGAGCTGCTCACATACAAGAACCAGTGGATCCAATGACTGCTCGCCTAGACGATTTAACCAGAAAGGTGAATGCTTTGACACGGAATACTGGTGACAAGAAACCGTTCGTAAAGTGCTGGAACTGCGGAGCTGAAGGGCACATTCGAAGAAACTGCAGAACACCCCAGGGCACGGATGTTAAGACCGCGCCTCTCAAGAAGGAGGGAAACTAATTCGTGGCCATCTCGCGGGGCGGAGGTTGCCAGATAATGAAAAGCCCCAGTTTAAAGCGCTTCAGATTTCTGCAGTGAGTGGCGGCAATAACGGAATTTTCATCATGGGACAAATCAATGGAATTCCTTGTAACATGACGATCGACACGGGAGCCAATGTTACCATCATTCGAAAAGATTTGGCTCAACAACTCGAAGGTAAACTTATCTGGACGCCGCCCTGCGTTACCCTCCAGACTGTGTCCGGCGAGAAGATCAATATAGAAGGGAAATTAAACGTTAACATCACCTTTGGAAGTGCCGCTTACCATCACACGGCCTATGTAGCAGAAATTACGGACCCTTGCATACTCGGATTGGACTTTTTAAGAAAATACAATTTTTCCTTGGACTTTAAAAATAACGAACTGCATTCTGCCTCTGAGGACATAACTTTATTCGGGATTAATGATGAAGGAGTGAAATCTATCCACAAAATCGTAGCTCAAGACGATATCACAATACCGGCAAGAACAGAAATGTTACTTCCTGGATCCATAGCCGAAAACAGAAAGTTCCGCTACGGCGTGATGGAATATCTCAAGAATTGTAATAGCCCTAAAGGAGTATTAATAGCCTCAGCACTCGTCGACCTATCGGGGACCGTTATCCCGGTGAGAGTTGCCAATGTAACTGATAAGGCGAGAGTTATTAAGAAAGGTGAAGTGGTTGCAGAATGTACTCCAGTAACCAGCCTTGAAAGAAAAAGTAACATCTCAAAACCCGCGTCTTCCGACAACATTATATCGGAGTTACTGCAGAATGCGCAATTAAACGATGAAGAAAAGAATGCTGCCGAGCGTGTTATTAAAGATCTTCAAGATGTTTTCTCCCGTTCGTCTTCTGACGTTGGTCGAACCAGTTTGACTCAACATAGAATCGATACTGGTGACCATCCACCAATCAAGCAACATCCAAGACGTCTGCCGATTGCGAAACAGGAAGAGGTACGAGCACTTTTAAAGGACATGCAAGAAAGCAATGTCATCGAGCCTTCAGCAAGTCCCTGGGCATCTCCCATCGTCCTGGTGAGGAAGAAAGACGGATCAACCAGATTTTGCGTTGATTATCGCCGGTTGAACGAGGTTACGAAGAAAGACAGTTACCCTCTTCCTAGAATTGATGACATTCTGGACACTCTTTCTGGAAGCAAGTGGTTCTCGACACTTGATTTAAAGAGTGGATATTGGCAGGTAGAAATACATCCTGATGACCGAGAAAAGACGGCATTTACTACAGGACAAGGACTTTGGCAGTTCAAGGTGATGCCGTTTGGGCTATGTAATGCGCCGGCTACATTCGAACGTCTAATGGAGACTGTTTTAAAAGGTCTTTCATACGAAGCCTGTCTGATATACCTGGATGACATCATCATCGTCGGGAATAGTTTCGAAGAACATTTGGAAAATCTTAGAAAGGTGCTTCGGAAACTGAAAGAAGCCAATCTGAAGTTGAGTCCCGCTAAATGCAAATTATTCAGACAGGAAGTCGCTTATCTCGGACATGTCATCTCTGCTGAAGGTGTGCGCACGGATTCTGAAAAAGTGTCAGCAGTTAAAGACTGGAGACGTCCCGAAAATGTCCACCAGCTGAGAAGCTTTCTAGGACTTTGCACCTACTATAGGAGATTCGTGAAGGATTTTTCTTCCATCGCAAGACCCCTTCACAAGCTGACAGAGAGCAAGCAAAAGTTCGTGTGGACAAAAGAATGTGAGAATGCATTTAAGAACCTGAAGGAAGCCTTAACATCTGCTCCAATCCTGACGTATCCTCAGCTCGACAGACCATTTATTCTCGACACGGATGCGAGTAATGAAAGTGTCGGCGCTGTTCTGTCCCAAGAAATAGAGGGCCAAGAACGTGTAGTAGCTTACTGGAGCAAGTGCCTATCTAAACCGGAGAGGAATTACTGTGTCACCAGGAAAGAGTTGCTCGCCATAGTCAAAGCCGTAGAACATTTCCATCATTATCTGTACGGCAGAAAATTCCTGCTCCGCACAGATCATGCATCATTGGCCTGGCTTTTAAATTTCAAGAATCCTGAGGGTCAGATAGCCAGGTGGATACAGAGACTCCAGGAATATGACATCACTATCCGTCATCGCAAGGGACAGTCGCACGGAAACGCTGACGCCTTGTCTAGAAGACCTTGCCCAGAAAACTGCCGATATTGTTCCAGGGTCGAAGCTAAATACCAACTGGTTAATGCAGTCGCACGGCAAATTACAGCATCAACATTGGCTGATCCAGATCCATGGACTGACAAGGAAATCAGGAAAGACCAGCTACAAGACCGTGATATTAAACCCATAATTGAGTTAATGGAGACCTCAAACAGAAAACCTACTTGGCAGGATATTTCGAGCTATAGTCCCACTACAAAACAATATTGGGCTCTCTGGGACTCACTCCATATTCGAAACGGCGTCTTGTACCGAAAATTCGAATCGGATGATGGAAAAACTTTCCGATGGCAGCTGGTACTCCCAAGATCCCGAATCCCGGACGTCCTTAAAGAACTACATAGCAGCCCTGCAGGAGGTCACTTCGGAATAATGAAGACCTTGCAGAGAGTTCGGGAGCGTTTCTACTGGAATAATGCAAAGGATGACGTGCAAAAGTGGTGCCGAACTTGCGATGCCTGTGTAAGTCGGAAAGGACCGAAGAAACGCAGCCGGGGGAAGCTGCAACGTTACAATGTAGGAGCACCTTTTGAACGTATCGCCTTTGACATCTTAGGACCTCTGCCACGAACTGCTGATGGCAACAAATACATCCTCGTTGCCATTGATTACTTCACCAAGTGGCCTGAAGCGTATCCTATTCCTGATCAAGAGGCTGTCACAGTAGCAGAGATGATGATACAGCACTGGATTTCCAGATTCGGAGTGCCTCTTCAGTTACATTCCGATCAGGGAAGGAATTTTACCTCGGCTGTAGTCAAGGAACTCTGCAAGCTACTCGGCATTGACAAAACCCAAACGACGCCTTTACATCCCCAGTCGGACGGTATGGTAGAGAGGTTTAATCGAACCATCCTCAATAACCTCTCATTAGTGGTTTCCAGAAACCAACAGGACTGGGACAAGAAGTTGCCACTATTTTTACTGGCTTACCGCAGTGCTGTCCACGAGACTACCGGCTATTCCCCATCTCAGATGCTCTTCGGTCGTGACCTTCGTCTGCCATGTGATCTTTTGTTTGGTCGCCCTCCAGATGCGCCTTCATCGCCTGAGGAATACATTCAAGACCTCCAGGCCCGGTTTGAAGTGATGCACAACTTTGCACGAGAGCGAGTCAACTTGGCGACGGAGAAGATGAAGACCCGCTACGACACGAGAGCTACTGGACATCGTTTCAACGAAGGAGACAAGGTGTGGTTATGGAATCCGACTCGTCGAAAAGGACTTTCTCCGAAACTACAATCACCTTGGGATGGTCCTTACACAGTCCTAAACAGGCTGAACGACGTCGTGGTTCGGATCCGTAAGTCATCGAACTCTAAACCTAAAGTCGTTCATTACGACAGGTTAGTTCATTACTATGGCCATAGTACGTAGTGTATATAGTTGTAAATAATAATGTACATAGTATAAGACCATGGTCCTATTTGTATTTAGTATTTGATTTGTATTTGTTAAGTATTAGTATTTGATAAGTATTTGTATTTAATAGCATTTGTATTTGATAGTATTTGTACTTAGTATTTGAATTGTATTTCGCGTTGGATAGAATTTAATTTGCTGAAAGTCACTTATTTTAATTATTGTTTATTTTGTTATTATAAAGTAATGTTTATTATAGCACTGATGCTTTAGTTGTAAGTTTGGCTTCCTGTCCAGGGATTGTACTGCCCGGGACGTGCAGTCCTTGGGAAGGGGGCAATGTTACGAATTTCACATTTATTTGGCTATTTATTTAGAATTGTAATTAGATTTGCTTCATGTTGCCTTAGCAACGCAGACGATTTTTGAAGAGAAAGCTACGTCGAAAAAAAAAAAAACAATAAAAATAAAAGAGCGCGTGCATTTAATGCTTAATAAATAAATATCTCGTAATTACTGTTGCCATCCAGAAAAATCTAGAAAAATCGTGATTGTTCTACTGATAATTAAAAAGCTTATAAAAGCCGAGGTGAAACACCTCATCTCAGTTAGTTAGTTAGTAGTTGTTGTTGTTGCTGTTTGTTTACTTAATGCTGTATTGATTGTAGCGATTTCGCTGTGAGATAGAACTATTTTATCTGTTTTGAACTGAGTTTTTGCTAAACGTTTGAGATATTGTGAAATTGTGCGAAAATCTGTGAAGAAATATTTCAGCATTTTAATTCATTTCTTGTGGAAAGAATAAATATTTGTTAACTTTTTAACGACTTGTGCATTCAATATATAACGAACCCGTACGCGCGTAACAATATATTTAGACTGGAAAATGAAATTATCTGAAATCAACCACACGCGCAGACGATATTTACAAAAGTAAAGATATCCAAACCTGAAAAGGAAAACATATAAGTTATTCCATCAATAAAAGCCATACGTTTTTTATATCTTCATTATTTTATGGGTTATTAAACAGCAAAATGGGTCCGGGACTTTATAAACACCCTGTATTTTACATTAATCCTTATGGGGAAATCTGTTTCCGCTCACGAACATTTCGGGTTCGCGAACCGAAGTTTACTGCACTACGATTCGGCCTCTTTTCAGTTTGTTTTCTTCTCTGTGCATACAAACTGATCAACTTAAAGAACGACCCAAATTCAGATTTGTCTCTCCTGCTTTGACTGAAATTTCTCCAGCTAGGAAAAATAACCAGATATTTAGACAGCCTGAACATTTTCATAGAATGGGAATTTCAATGATTAATGAAATTATGATACAGACATTTACGTAACGTGATTATTGTTAAATAACTAATTTTTGTTTTTAATGGAGTAGAGGATATTAACTATATAAGAAAACAGAAATTATATTACGTGAAAATAAAATTTCAATTGTTCCACATGAAAGAATAATACACTGAATACTTGTAAAACAAACCTTTTTGTAGCTATGAAAAAAGAAAAAATTATTACGACATTTTTTCAAATTGGTATTATCCTTGTCTTAATTAGATATCACAATATTTTTTTCATTAACATATTTAGCTGAAATCATTTAATTTGGCGTTTGCTCTTCGGTACACTTTTTTAACTGAAGTTAACGATCGCTGTTTCTTCAATACTGAAATGCAGTGTTAAAATATCCTCCCGGGCAATGTTTGAATTTCTCTTAATGATGCCAAATTGATTAATAGTAATAAAACTTTCTCTCTGGCTTTATTTGATTATGCATGTGATACTTTCATCCGAAATTTAATGATACGATTCCTTCTTTGGCGTCACATTTATGAAAGACTTTGTGTCGCTTTAAAATTCTTAATATCTTTCTGCGAAATGAAAACCTATAGCAATGATACAAAAGAAAAGAAAAATAATTAAATAAATAAAAAATCTAAAAGGTTTCAGATTTTAAATTACGTCCAAAGGGGCATTTTTTTAACATTTTGTGTGTTACGTTATTGTGCATATAGGTTTCGACGGAAAATGCAAAATTTTACATTTTGGCTGCCAATGAATGAACGGTTGTCGCTACAGTGCATCTGATCTGCGCAACTGGCAGGATATTTAAGAGGAGAAATTAAGATTCCAGGTTGTAAATTCTGCATGGATTTCATTCCGTGTACTCTGGTAGACAGTAACTATGCCTCGCATACAGGTCCGCAAACGATATGAACAGATGTCAGAATTTGAGAGAGATCGTGTAGTTGGGCTCAATGAAGCAGTTTGGTCTTCTCGACGAATAGCTCGACATTTGAGCTGGAGCGATGCCACTATTAGACGATGTTGGCAGGAATGGGTGAATCATGGCCACACACAGCGTCAACAAGGAAGCGGTAGGCGTAGAGAAACGACAGAACATGAAGACCGAGCAATCGTCAGAGCGGCTCTCACAGCACAAGATGCATCATTATCACGGATAGTACGTGCTTCAGTGACTGCAACGACCATTCATAGACAGCTCACAGAAAGGGGTCTGAGGTCACGGCGCCCCTTGCGCCAACTACCATTGACTTCTGTACAACGTCAAGCCCGTTTGCATTGGTGTCGGGCTCATTCGCACTGGAATGCCACTCACTGGAGTAGAATAGTCTTCAGTGATGAGTGCCGCTTTGAACTGAGCCCCGATGACCAGCGAAGGCGAGTCTGGAGACGCTCCGGACAGCGGTGTGATACCAACCTGACTGTCTTCCGGCAGAGAGGCCGACAGCCAGGAGTGATGGTCTAGGATGCCATTTCATTTCATAGTAGGACCCCTTTGGTTGTCATCCGTTGCAACCTTACAGCACAGCGGTACGCTGACGAAATTCTAAGGCCCGTTGTGTTGCCCTTTATATCACGCCACCCTGGACTTACATTTCAGCCAGATAATGCCCGCCCCCACACTGCACATGTTTCTACTGCTTACCTTAGTGCTTGCCGAACATTACCTTGGCCAGCAAGGTTGCCGGATCTCTCTCCTATTGAGCACGTTTGGAGTATTATAGGCAAGGCCCTCCAACCAGCTCGGGATGTTGACGATCTAACCCGACAGTTGGACGGAATTTGGCACGATATCCCTCACTAGGACATTCGCAACTTTTATCAATTGATGCCAAGCCGAGTAACTGCTTGCATAAGGGCCAGAGGTGGATAAACACGTTACTGACTTTTTCACTTTTAAAGCTCTATCACTTCAATAATTTATCGAATTTTTTTTAAACTGTAATCATTTGTTTTTCTGTACATGCACATCACCTCTACAGATTTTCGTCCTATTCAGATAACGCCTTCTTGGTGCGTCGTGAGTGTGCAATCAACAGCAATATCGCAAAATAATTTTAAAATGAATATATCTTTAGAATTTCCGATACACAGTCTCACCGCTGGAGATAAAAATGTATTTTCTGTACGACGTCGCCACTGCTCGCTTTGAAATCCTTGAGATTAAGATACAATAGCACGCTGAAGAACTATTAATTTAGAAGTCAAATGACAAAAATCAGCGTTACATTTTTAAATTTTGACAGGACTAGTTTCGATGGTTTTACCGAACCACCAGCCTCAGCTGCAAAAGCGCAAATGAAAGAAATAAGATAGAATGATTAGATAAGATAAGAAAGCCTGGACAGGAGACAAGCTACTGGCGCCAACTGTTGATGAAACCAGAACTAAAACATAATTTCTTTAA
The DNA here is from genome assembly GCA_000611955.2 of Stegodyphus mimosarum. Classification (NCBI taxonomy): domain Eukaryota; kingdom Metazoa; phylum Arthropoda; class Arachnida; order Araneae; family Eresidae; genus Stegodyphus; species Stegodyphus mimosarum. The sequence goes on from KK112133.1 coordinate 653,611, forward strand.
AGGCTGAAGGCAAAGATGGATTGGAATTAGTGTCGTTAACTAGAACAGAAATATTTTTTTGAATGTGAAATGCCTGTAGAAAATCCAGTTCACCAGCGGAAGATGTTTTTTGAATAATTTTGGCAGCAGAAAAAATTTAAAGTGTGATTTTCGAACCAACAATCTTGGCCAACAGAAGACTTCTGTGTTTCCTTTTTTCTAACAAATGCTTCATATTCCTTAAAGCGAAATTTTAAAGCTCTCTTAGTTTGGCCAATGTAAATTAAACCACACTGGCAAGGAATCCTGTAAATACCCCAGGAATTCATATCCGGAATAGAGTCCTTGAGTATGGAACTCGAAATTTTATTGATGGGAGAATAAACGACCCGAAAGTTAAATTTCTGTAAAATACGTGCAGCTTTATAGCTAATTGATGGAAAGAAGGGAATGACAACAGAATTTTTACAATCTCCTAAAACAGTTATTTGAAACTTTAAATTTCTCGGTATGGTTCCGCTACGTAGACGATACTTTTACCCTGTTTGAAGGTAATAAAGATAATTTAAGTAAAGTTCTTTCAACAATGAATGCCATTGATCCTGCTATTCAGTTCACTTTTGAACCTGAGACTTGCAGTTTTCTTCCGTTTCTCGACGTTCTGTTCACGCGTAACACATCCAACTTCAGTACTACGGTTTACCGTAAACCTTCATCGGTTTGCCTTCCACCACACTTCAAATCATGTCATCCGACTAAACAGAAGTTAGCTTCATTTTATTCCTATGTTTTCCGTGCTCTTCAAGTTTGCTCCTCCAAACTATCCCTCGATGAAGAACTAAATTATTTAAAAGCAATAGCCATTGACAGGGGATTTTCACCCAACATTTTTAATCAAACAGTTAAGAAATTCTCATCTCAACACACCGAAACGCAGACTCTTCTTTTAGGAGATTGTAAAAATTCTGTTGTCATTCCCTTCTTTCCATCAATTAGCTATAAATTTGCACATATTTTACAGAAATAACAATTTCGGGTCGTTTATTCTGCTATCAATAAAATTCCTAGTTCCATACTCAAGGACCCTATTTCGAATATGAATTCCTGGGGTATTTACAGTATTCCTTGCCAGTGTGGTTTAATTTACATTGGCCAAACTAAGAGAGCCTTAAAATTTCGCGTGAAGGAAGATGAGGCATATGTTCGAAAAAAGGAAACACAGAAGTCTTCTGTTGCCCAACACTGTTGGTCCGGAACTCACACTCTCAATTTTTCTGCTGCCAAAATTATTCAAAAAACATCTTCCATTGGTGAACTGGATTTTCTAGAGGCATTTCACATTTAAAAAAATCTTTCGGTTCTAGTTAACGACCCTAATTCCAATCCATCTTTGCCTTCAGGTTTTAAAGAAATTATGCTTCAGTTCTAGTTTTATCAACAGATGGCGCCAGTAGCTTCTCTCCTGTCCAGGCTTTCTTATCTTATCTAATCATTATATCTTATCTCGTTGTTCATTTGCGCTTTTGCAGCTGAGGATGAAGATTCGGTAAAACCTTCGAAACTAGTCCTGTGAAAATTTCAAAATGTAAGGCTGATTTTTGTTGTTTGACTTCTACCCTGGAATGTTTTCCTGTTAATGTTCGAGCTCCACCTCTGCACACGACAATGCACTTATACCAAGGAATATCATTTTCAAACATAAAATTGTCAATTACTTTGAAAATATCATTTGCAGTTGCTCTATCATAAAGCGATTCACGAAATAAATGCTCTTCGGCAATTCATTCATCTTCTTCGAAACGTAAGTAAACTGATAGTTAAACAAAGTTCGTTATATGAGTACTTTATCCAACCGCAATGCGAAATTCTCATAACGTTTTATTTTTTGATTAAGTGTCTCTTTTACAAATTTGCCATTTCATAAATTAGGACTTACTGTATCATTTGATAACCGAATATTACTAAGTTATATCATTTGATAACGGAATATTACTAAGTTCATTAGCCGCTTTTTCGTTGAATAATGTTAAAATGATCGCGATGCAGAATAAGCTTGGGCAAGATAGAAAAAAACTGCTCATTATAGTATGAATAATGAAAACTGTAATAGAATGCTTTCTCCAATACAGTGAGCTTCCTCAGTCTTGGTAAGTCTTAACTAGCTTCCTAAGCTTTTTCTCTTGAGTAACAAAACCTTTCATTACTTGTTTACTATTTTGAACTCTAATAATTTCGATTTAAGGATATTCTTCAGATTTATTCTTTAAACTGTCATGCTTAGATTCCAGATGTCTTTTAAGAAACAATGGTTTCATACTTTGTTGGGTGATAGTTCCCCGCAAACAACATATTGAAGTTGGAGGTCCATTTCATTTCCATTCGAAGTATACCCTAATGATAAATAGCCTTCATTATATTTTTATAAGCAATTTTTCTATTCTTTTAAAGATTCTTAGCGTTAGTAGATTATCCTCGATCCATCACCTGTGAATCATTACTTTTCTGCTTAGTCAATCCCAGCCGTTTTTCCATTTTGAAAATGTAAGTTAGTTTTATTATTCTTTTCACAAATATTGAAATGCGCAACATATTACGAGTTCTTCAAAAAGAAACAATGATATTCTCAAATCGCGTAGAAAAGTAAGGAATACAAAGCAACAAAAGACAAAATACTTGCTGTTAGAAACAGCAAATCGACAAAAAAAATTATTCCAATTGCAAATAGAGAAATATGAGCCCGGAAACGGTGGAAACGTAAAGTGTAGCCATGCTAATAAATCGAACAATTCTAAAAGAATTGATGAGATACTATTGTCTTTTCATGGGTATTTATTTTTATTTACTATTAAATACAACGTTCATTTCTATTACTCCTTTTAAGTTCCCAACCGGTATAGCGTCGCTGACTGTCGTGCCAAAGGGTTCGGGTTCGAATACCGGAGAAGGCATGAATGTTTGCAAATGTATAGTGTCGGTGTGACATGGCGGCACTCTAAATATGGGGCGAGCCGAAAGTCCTCTCGTGTGGTTTGGCGGAAGGGGAGATGGGTAGGAGACCTTCGAACCCCTCCCCTAAGATGCTGTCCATCAAAATTGGGGGCGTAACTGAGCCAAATCACATTGTAGCCTGTTAGGTGCTCACAGCAGTTGCCAACGACAGGCGTAATCTTGCGCTCCTTGACAGTAGAATTTGGTGGGCTTGAGCTGACTTTGTCAAACAAGTGAGCATGAGTAACAACAACTCTTTTTAAGAACATTAATTATGACAATTTTTTATGTCTAAAAAAATATTTGTCAAAATAAAACGGATTATTATGCTAAAGGCTATGAGCGGCTATTGATCTTGAACAAAGCTCAGATCGCATGAATTTACGAGCGTTAGAGAGAAAAACAGGATGTTAGGGTACTTAATTTTTGAGTATAATACTTAAAAATACTTTGTTTTTCTTGCGTATCACCTATTTTTCTCTTGCATACTACCAGTGGTACGCGTATCACTGGTCTACACTTTCTCTACACATGCGCGTTTGATGCTGTGCTTCATCAAGAAAAATAAAGCTATTTTCGTTCATATCCTTGAGCGTCATTTATAGGCAACTGGTACTGTGATGAAACATGGAATTGAGGAATTTTACTAAAACAATTATTTTTATTTTTGTTTCTATACTAAGTAAAAATTTCTTGTTATAAACTTATGCATTTTCTGGACTCAATTAAGTTAGACTAAGAATTACTTTCAAACTTCCATTGACATAAATGTATAAACTTGTAGAAAATGTTCCGTTAATTCTATTTAATTACATAATTTATTGAATTAACTATACTAACGCCAAATTGTGTCTTAACAATAAATACCGTACACCGAAAAAATGTTACATTTACTGCTGAAAATTATTCCTTTACATTATTTACTCTGTTGAATCTTTTTTGAAAGGTATAGGGTATTTCCCGGTCCTTCTTAGCATGCTTTCGTAGTGTAGTGGTCAGTACGCCCCGTGCATATTCGAGAGGTCCGGGGTTCGAGTCTCGGTGACAGCATTGCTCACTTTTCATCTCTCCTGCTTTCAAAAGTACCTAATGACTCTACAGTGGCGCCCGAACTAAAAAGGTTGTGAATTATAATTCTCCACCACCAGGATTTGGCGATTGGGTCGCCTCATTCCCAATCGCCTTTTAAAGGGGGCAGTATATAAGGTATTTCTCCCGTCTTCTTGGTATGCCTTCGTGGTGTAATCAGTAGCCTCGGACCGTAGTCGAGGGGTCAGTGGTTCAAGTCCCGCAAGGGTATTGCTCATTTTTCACCTCTCCTGCTTTCAAAAAAA
>KK112133.1:658011-724637 GCA_000611955.2 Stegodyphus mimosarum
AAAAAAAAAAAAAACCTAATATCTCTACAAAGATTACAAGCGTGTTTCATTTTATTTCTTTAAATTTAGTGTTCTGTTGCTATATTACTTTCAAGGGTTCACCCATGCATTTCATTTCCAGTTATTCTTTCGCTAAATTGAAAATGATATTGTAGAGACATTAGGCATTTTTTTAAAGCAAGAGAAATGAAAACTGAGCAACGGCTTGGCCGGGAGTGGAACCACGGACCACTGCAGTACGCTCCCAGCGTGTATTTCTTTAAATTTAGTGTTCTGTTGCTATATTACTTTCAAGGGTTCACCCATGCATTTCATTTCCAGTTATTCTTTCGCTAAATTGAAAATGATATTGTAGAGACATTAGGCATTTTTTTAAAGCAAGAGAAATGAAAACTGAGCAACGGCTTGGCCGGGAGTGGAACCACGGACCACTGCAGTACGCTCCCAGCGTGTTGATACCACGAAGGCATGCGAAGAGGGTGTGAGAAATACCTTATATACTCCTCCTTTTAAAGGGCGACTGGGGTTCAGGGGACCCAATCACCAAATCCCGGTTGCGGAGAATCATCATCCACCACTTTTTAGTTCGGGCACCAGTGTGAGACATTACGTATTTTTTTGTATAATCCCGATTGCGGAGAATCATCATCCACCACTTTTTAGTTCGGGCACCAGTGTGAGACATTACGTATTTTTTTGAAAGCAGGAGAGATGAAAAAGGAACAACGCCTTTGCCAGGACTCGAACCACGGACCTCTGAAATATGCGCCCAGCGTGCTGACCACTACACCACGAAGGCATGCGAAGAGGATGGGAGAAATAACTTATAATATGGCACAATAATTCAGAGTATCGAAAAGCAGACAAAATCAATGATACTATTCATAACTGAATACGTTTATTCTTTCGGATAACTGATAAAAATCCCAGTGGTCACCGTGTGATAGTTAGCTCAGGAAATCTAGTTTTATCGGAAGTGTAGAGAAATGGCTTTCTTGGGTCTGTTAATTAGCAAATGCAGCATTTAACAGGGCACCAGAGATTTCTTCATCGAACTACTAATCTCATCCCATATCCCAAATGCATCATTAAACAGATATGGCCGAACTTGATAGAGAATCTTCTGCAATGAGGTATATTTTGTGTTGTGTCAGCAAACGAGTTCTTTTGGAATGCAGTCCAAAATGGGGTAGTCCAGAGTAATGAAACGTCTCTAGGGTTTTCATTTATTTCTTAGGAAACGATGGAGGAAATTTTGTTTTAATTAACGAAATTTAAATTCATTCCAGACCATCAGATATATCTGGACAACAACTACCGACTTCAAAAATTTTGGAGTAAACAAATGATTTAGCTAATTAGCCTTCCAAATACATTTGCTTGATTTAATGTAATAGAAATAACTTTTGTAGCTGAATTCAGAAAATGAATTGTTTTTATTGACTTATATGATTCAGTAAGTTATCAAAATGGTCCACAGAATCCTTGAATAGCCTATCTTGTGCTAACGAAGTTGTTTGAGACGAGTATTTGGTCCGTACTGTAAATTTTAATATCACTCGTATGTATTTATCAAGAAAATCAAGAAATATTTGATTTCACTTACTCCAGTAAGCCCAACACTCTCTCTAATTTTTTCTATAACTGAGTATTGCTGAATTTAAGTTGTACAATTATAGAGTCATTAGGGTTTTTTAAATAGCAGGTGAGATGAAAAATTAAGCTTTTCCCTCGCCGGGACTCGAACCTCGGACCTCTCGAATACGCACCGAGCGTGTTTGACCATTACGCCACGAAGGCATGTTAGGAAGGCGGGATAAATACCTTATATACTCCCCCTTTTAAAGGGCGTTGGAAATTAGGGGACCCAATCTTCAAATCCTGGTGGTGGAGAATCATCATCCACCACCTTTTCTTTAGTTCGGGCGCCAATGAAGATACATTAGGCTATTTCGAAGCATGAGAGATGAAAATTGAGCAGTGCCCTCGCCGGGACTCGAACCACGGATCACTCCAATACGCGCCGAACGTGCTGACCATTACACCACGAAGGCATGCTAAGAAGGCGGTAGAAATACCTTATACAGTGTCGAATCGTAGAGTAATTTTTTGGTACTATGCTGTGTAAAATGTTAATATTCAGTGCGTGATGAAATATATGTGTATAAAATTTACATGAAAGGAAGATGGAACATTGGAAAAAATATAAATTCCTGATGTCATGAGCATCAGTGAGGTGGAAAGCTCTTTAACGTTCGAATTATTTTGGAAACGCTATGATTTAAGCCTTTCTCCTATTTACTTCCAGTGGAGCGCTTTGATAGGAAAAGCTTCTGCTAACGAACCATGCATTGTACAGAAATTAGAAAAAACATTCCATGTGAAATTACACCAGTTATAACGACGTTTTACAAGCAACTTTCTCAAACGTGAAGCGTTTTATTCGGCTATGCTTGGATAATGGTGACAAGTAATTTTACCCTCTCTTTCAATATAGACATGCCTCTCATTTTGCAAGGTATGTAATTATATAGGCCTATTCAAAAATTTATTAAAAGTCATTGAATTATTGGCATATTCATGGATTAAATACCCTAAGAATCACCCTGTGTAATTACGTTAAGGAGAAAAAGAATTGTCCAGCGTTTAAATTTAACGCACAGTGCAGAGCCATAATTATATGGTACAGTATATGCATCATGACAAGTGCTTTCCATCTTAACATTCAACACCTGACTATAATAGATTTTGGAAGTAAAGACTTTTGTGCCATTTTCCAAAAATCAATGTGTGACCGCATACATACTTAGAGAAAATGTTCAGTTCCAAGCTGGAAAGTAAGTTAGGACAAAATCAGTAACACTTTGAAAAAAAAAAAAAAAAAAAAAAATAAGTAAACCTTTTAAAAAAAAAAAAAAAAAGACAGTTCTGTATCTTCCTTTCTACTGAGGCGATTGACTAAATTCGAATTGCGTGTTTCATGTCTCGAAAGCGCGATTTAAGTTATATGTTACATTTATATATAGCACATGAATTGTTCTAACACGGGATTTTGACACAAAAGCGGACTTTTTCTGAAAAAGCATCCCAATTGCTTTCCGTATTTCAATTCTACGTCTCAAATTATGCCTAAACGTTAAATTCTGAAAATTCGATGCGAAATTTACAGAGAAATTCAAAAATTTATCTTGGCGCATTTTTTTCAATTTACGCCAAGAATAATTCACTTGGCGAACTTCTTAATTTATAGCAACCAATTTTCCTTTTTTTTTCTTTTTCACTGCAGAAGAGCGGGAAAAAAATCTTCCTTCATACTTCAAATAATTTGAACAAATTGCGTAAACCACATTTGGCATTGTTATCTCTTATATCGAATATGCCACATTTAAAAACGAGCTAATAAGTAAATTCAGTTATATCATAGAAAATGTTGAATAAAAAACTCTAATTGTTTGCAGGTATGCTTAGAAATACATCTACTTTAAGGTGATGTTAAAACTTTTATAGGTTATAATACAAAATGTTTTTAAAAAAAAAATTTTTAATTATTTAGTCCCTTAACTGTGACATATATTTCAGAAAAATTGGACCAAAAATGGAAAATTGTTTTGACTGTCTAATTTTGTTTATTATATTATTATAAAAGTTAGAAAATGGTTTTTTATTACAGAAACGTAATGGTTAATGATGTAAAAAATTACACACACATCTTATTCAATTGGAGCAAATAAACAAAATTTTGAAGCTAAATATAACTAGTATAACATAATATAAAAACACAACAATATGATATTCAATATATAAATTTTACAAATCTTTTACAGTATGGTATGTTCCAAAACATGGTACTGCACACAAGCCTATATCGTACTCTGTGGAATAAACTCGCGTCTCACGCGACTCCTCATCGGTGTCTGAATCGGACATTGCTAAAAAAGAAAATTATTTGCAAAAAAACTCACTGAAAAGCAACCAAAACTAAAAGAGAAAGCGAAACTGTTTATCAATCCAGGCGTAATGTAATGTAATGTAATGTAATGTAAAGGGCGAAGTCCTCAGCCCCCCTAGCCGAATAAACGGCCTTATGGCTAAAAGAGGACAGGCCCATCTAACACAAACAAAAACAAAAACACTGGTGATATATCCCTATTCCAAAATATTTTAAAATCTGTGTTCTCTATCCATGTTAAAAGTCAAACAAATTAAAATATTAAACTTTTAAAATTCAGTTAAAGAGTATCCTGTCTCTATTAAACTCTTTAATTTACATTTTAAAGACTAATTTAAATATATCAATTTCTAGATAAAATACCTTAAAATGTGAAGAAGTGGAAAGAAGAACTTAATTCCATTAAGTGTTTTATGTCTCTATTAATCATTTTGATTAGATTGCCAATAATTATTAAATCCAAATTTAGTAGTATTTTAAGCAGTCCCTAATCAATTAAGTCACAACTGTGTAATTACAGTAAGAGCATGTCACAGGTACATTGTACAATATCTTATGTTTTACAACAGCAAGTATTTCATCATATAATGCAAAGTATAACATAATTTACACAATTAGTATAATGGATCACATACAGCCATTGGTTTCATAGCAAAATCTCATTATATAGTACAAAATATACCGCAAATAAATACAATTGGTATAATATATCACATACAGCGTCCAATATCATACAATATTCATTTACTCTTTATAAACATTTACATGAGTTCACAGGATCTCTCTCCTCAGTAAATTTATAAGGCCTTAGGGAGTTATTCTGAGCGCTAAATTCTCAAATCCATGAGAAACAACAATTTACAATAAGATTACAAAATAATACAAAGCAATTACAAAACTCAAATTCATTAGAATTTTTTAATAAAATACTTCCACAATAGTATCCTCTATATTACATAAAAGCTCTTAAACTCCAAAAATATTATCACTTTAAGTTAATATAATAAAACTAAAATGTTCATAACCATCCTTAATTCCTAGTAATTTCCATTCAATACCCTATCAACTCTCAATTCCAATAATTGATTTATTGCTGTTGATGATACTCAATATATCTTTGGCAAACTGTTTAAATTTGGAGTTTTTAATTCTAAGTTCATTAGTACTTGTAATTCCATATTTCATCCTCACCCCCTGAGTAAGTGCACAGAACTCGACAAAGTGTTCTGCGGTTCCAACTTGATCACAAATGAGGCATTTATCGTTGCCCTGGAGGTGGAATCTGCTTAAATAAGAGGGGAACCTCCCATGATTAGTAATGATCTGGTTAACGTCTGTATCTTTATAAACCCTCATCTTAGTTGAAACTTCTATATCTTTCAGGTAGTAATTTCTTCTTGTGGAAGTTTCCCACTCTTGTTTCCATAGTTTATGGTAATAATCATTCATAGTAGCAATCAACTTTCTTCTTGATGGTTTAACGCATAAGTATTCCATTCCATCCCCCAGGGCGGCCTCCTTAGCCAGTGCATCCGCCCTCTCATTACCGCAATGCCCAATGTGTGCTTTGATCCAATGTAGATATACTGAATGTTTTTCATAAGCTTTGTAATAAAGATCTTTAATATTTTCCAATAATTCGTTTTTTGGCTCTGGCCGGGAGAGCGCCGCTAAGACTGAAAGTGCGTCTGAATATATGTGAATACAATGTCTGTTAGCAAGTCCTTTTACAATCCAATTCAGGGCCTCTTTTACAGCAATAATTTCAGCCTGATATACTGAGTTTTTCTCTTTCATTTTAAATTTCTGCGAATGTATTTCCAGTCCATAAAAATAGACAACAAATGCTGCACCGACGCCCTTCTCGAAACCAGAGCCATCAGTATAGATTTCAATCTCTTGTGGTCCCAATTTGTTACAATCATAGTTAATTCTCCGAGCTTCTATCGGCGAAATATTTTCAGAATTAAAATATGTAATGTCTTCAGCACATATGACAGTGTCATTATATGTCATAGACTCATTTAATTTGTTTCTGAGTAGAAATTTATCATAATAAAATCGGTATTGAATAGATAGAGGGGGTACACCGGCTAAAACACACAGAACCTCCGTCGATACTGTTCTAAAAGCTCTAGTAATAGCCAATAACCAACCTCTCTGCAAAGAATCCAATTTCGATCTCAGTCGAACTAGCTCCCCTGCTCGGACACCCCATGCTCCCACACCATATATGATCTTTGGCAAAATGACATTGATATAAATCTCCCTTAGGGTTGCGCTCTTGTTTGCCAGAGTGCTTGAAGTGAAAGTATTTATGTAAAAAGTTAAAACTTTTTCTATTTTTCTCTGTACTTCTTTAAAATGAGATATAAAATTCAGTTTTTTATCCAGAGTTACTCCCAGGTATTTGATTTCGTCCTTAAATTTAACATTCTTACCTTTAAACTTTATCCTGGGAGGTCTAGTTTGAGCACCACCTCTTGGGAAGAATATTGCATTTGTCTTTTCTAGATTAAAATGAATCTTTTGCCTTACACTCCATTGATTAAACAATAGATCGACGTGTTTGAATCTTTGTTCCAACTTTTCCAGGGAGTGATCATAAATTAAAACCATAACATCATCTGCAAAACAGATAATTTCTGTATTTGGGAGTTCAACAAGAATCTCGTTGATCATGAGGCTCCAAAACAGGGGAGCACTGCAGGAGCCCTGTGGGCATCCTTTCTTAATCTGGTATTGTAAATTAAATTTATTTGTGCTACCTTGGTAAATAATCCTTCTGTTATGCAAATAGTCCTCTATTAGAAGGTACAAATTTCCATAGACTCCGATCCTCTTGAGTGTATAGAGAAGTTGAGGCCACGTGATTGCATCGAATGCTCCATGAATATCAAAAGAGATGAGCGCTAAGTGATAATCAATCTTTTTTTGTCTTATTAATTGAATCGTATGATACAGTGCTAGTTCGGTAGACCTTCCTCTTCGAAATCCATACTGCCTATGACTTATATAGTTTTTCTTGCATAAAATATAATTGAGACGATTTGTAATGAGTTTATCCAAAATTTTTGCAAAAAACTTGAGTAAACAGATGGGACGATATTTGTCATTATTTTTCGGAATAAGTACAATTTTCCCGATCTTCCAGCATTCCGGGAATACTGCAAGTGCCAGGCATCTATTGTATACTATCAAGAAGAGCGAAGGATATTCCTCAAATAACCTCTTTATAATATTGGCACCAATCATATCCAAGCCGGGAGCAGATTTAGTACTAAGTCTAGAGATCACACAGTAGATCTCTTCATATGTAAAAGGTGTACAGTAGATTAAATTCCCTTCTTCCGTCTCCCATCCATTTTCCGCTACTTCCTCATCATTTTGAGTCACTATCATGTCCTCATCTACATCGATATCATCCTCATCCAACTTCAACGTATTGCGTATTATTCGGTCATAATACTCCTCAATTGTTTTATACTTTTTATCGCCTTTTTCCAATATAATATGTTGTCTTCTTTTTTCAGTAGCAATCCTGTAATAATTATCGTAATAGATTTTATGATCCAAAAACTTCCTCTCTCTAAATTGACTTTTCACACTCTTAATCTTCTTTTTATATATTGCAAGATTTCTTTTGTATTCGACTTTCCTTTTTATCCTTAAATCTTCAGGTATGTTTTTAACTTGTGCACTTTTCCTCGTTGCTCTTAATTTTCTTCGTAGACCATCTAGTTCAGTATTCCACCATGTAGCACTTTTCCTATTATTCAAGTTCTTCTTGATTAAGAGATATTTATTCATATATCCCATTAATAAATCTTCCATTTCCTTCACAACTTCATTTAATTCTTCTGCATTACTCGCTTGTACTATTCTGTCTTCAATCTTAAATATATCGTTACGACACTTTTTAATCATGTTGGCGACTCTTCCCACATTTCTTGAATACTGTTTTTGCATAGTTCTCTCAATCTTCACATCTCCAAGTTTAATAAAAAGATATTTGTGGTCGCTAAGTGTCTCCAGGTCTAGAACTCTAAAACTTACATTACTCACATCCATGCTTGGTGAACAGACTGCCAGATCAGTCCACCCAATACCAACAGAGGAAGAAAAAGTAGGGGTAAAATCTTGTATATTTAAAATTTTCAAACTGTATTGAACAATAAAATCGTATGTTAAAATTCCTCTCTGATCCATCTCCCTTGCTCCCCAGTTAAAATTCTTTGCATTAAAATCACCGGCAATCATAAAATCATATGTATAAGTTCTAATAACATTCTCAAGCTGATATAAATATCCCTCCAAGTCTTCTGCAGGGGAAAAGTAAGTAGAGATGATTGCCAATCTATATTGTTTCATATAAACAGTAATTGCTACCACGCAATCGTGAAGAGAATCTACAGTATATTCGAGGTCACTATCTGTAATAACGATAGCAGTCCTACCATTCTCCATTCCAACCGCTCTCCAATCTCCATTGATATGTGCAATCTTACCCTTGATATGATAGGGCTCCTGCAGTATAAAAACATGTATTGGCTCTTTCAAGATATTGTCAATTACAGAGAGTTGGCTAGAGGCAGCTGCACAATGGTTTAAGTTAATGCTTAGGATATTCATGCTCAAAATAAAAGAGAAAATCACATCTATTAACATAAAATCTCTTATAATAAAATCAAGTGTTTACACTATATAAAATCCAATATATACAAAGTTTCTTAAAATCAGCTATTTACAAAGTTTAAAATCAAATATATACACCTTTTTTAAAAACAATTAAGTTAAAAATGAAAAAATCAAAACCAACTCCAAATAGTTTAAAATCCTTCACTGAACACGGAGCAATTTACCAGGGGTGAGGACTAGTTTCCTCCACTTCTTCTGTACTTGAAATTCCAGGTCAAAATACCTACCTGTAGGCTATCAAATAAATCACAGTAAAAACAAAAAGTAAAATCAATCAATATCTTAAATCAATCCAGGCGTGTCTGTTTATCTGAGCAGATGAAAACACTCCCATTTTCCCTCCCTCCACTGAAAAAGTAATCGGTGAAAAACTAGGACCACTAGCGCCATCTATTAGGAAAATAGTGAATTAAGTATCCTGAAGTAGACACGAACTCAGCTCGGGCTTCACAAAATAGAAAGTTAATTTATCTCCTGTCCTAAGTCAGTTCGGATAACACTAATACTGCACGTAATAGTTGCCTGAACTGGATTCGGGCGACACTGGCAAGGAATTAAAAATACAAATTTAAAAAATAAATCATAAAAAATGGGCGAAAATTATTTGGAATGAAACTAAATTTCGAAACGTGAAAGGAAGAATCAAATAAGTTCAATAAAAAAAGAAATATTAACAAATATATACCAAATTCAATTAACACTGACGAGGTAAAATTTTGAGAGCTAATTTTTTAAAAACTTTTTGTGCGATTTTAGTTTTTCATAATTTGAGTCCTAGAATCGAAATATGGAAACACATTGGCATGCCATTTCAGAAAAAGTCCAATTTTGTGTCAAGATATCTACATTAGAACAGTGCTAGATATAAATCTAATACATATCCTAAATCGCGCTTTCGAGACATGAAAAACACAGTTTGAATTTCGTCAATCGGCCCTGTAGAACAGAAGATACAGAACTGCCACCCCCCTTTTTTTCCGCAGTGTACAGTATTTGGCTGTTTATTATTGCTGTGCCTTGCAAAGCTTCTTTTGCAAGTTTGTCTACTTGTTTGTTTTCATCATTTCCCTTGTGGTCTTTGATCCATGAGATAATAATATGCTTCTGATTGCATCTTCTTAGCATTTGCTGAATTTTGTACACTCTCGCACAATTGTGTTGAATGTTTCTAATAATAATGCTCACTAGCAGTCTGATAGAATATTCATTTTTTATGCTAACCCTTTTTCTCTTCTTGTGCATTCTAGTTTTTTCTGTAATACAGCTAATTCTGCTTGAAATACGCTCTATAGGTCTCTTTTCCACGTTTTAATAATTTTTGTGCCTCTTCAGTACATATGGACAGCTTGTGTTTTCATATATTTTGGAACCCTCCGTGGAAGCTATGTTATAAAATGGTAACGATATTAATGCCTCAATGGTGATGTGATGCAAATGTTCTTTTTGATCTGGATGGCAATCGAGATAATAGTTTCTGGGTTTGTAGTTGAAAGGGCTGAAGCTGCTATCAAAGGTATGTGTTGGGATATTAAGTTGTAGGTCTTGGGTTCTATTAGCTTTAACTTTTGCTTTGATACGCAAAGGTATTATTTCCGTTCATATTTGCAAAGCGGAAGTAGAAGTAGTTCTACATTCTTAATATACTGAAAAGGAAAGATTTTTTAATACTATTAGTGAGATGTTTTTTCTGTCTTGCCCAAGCTTATGATGCATACTTGATTATTTGTCTATTACTGTGCAAGGTTTGTCCTGATTTTATAACATTTATTTTAAGTTTACCCACCTTATCCCACCTCTTTTATCTTCAGCTTACAATTTCCTACCAGAATGCAATTTCAGAAACGTGTTTAATGCAAATGAGTAAGAGTAATATTTAAATCGATGCTCCACTGACTTCGTTAGAGAGCCAGACTTCCTGACTAGAGCACGTTTGCCTTTGAGCTATCTCTCCCTCTCTCTCTGAGCTATTACTACGCTCGGCCGTACTTCAGGACCTTAATAGCTTCCCTTACTTAATTGAGATTTAGGGGCCAACTACTTAAAATCCTATATATAGCTTCTATATCTTTTAGTTAAGCATTAGTTAAATTTTAATTCTTATTAATTTGGGTTCAAGCCCAAGTGGAGGCTTTGCTGTACGCTTTGAGATAGGAGCCGTACGTCTCTATTCACACTCTCAAACGATTATTCTCTAATCACTGTACAAGGTTCCTCACATTGAACTGTGAGATAAAAGGGTAGAACCCCACATTTAGCGCCCGATAGATTCCTAACGAACCATGCTGCTATGTAGTGAACATTTTACGTTGACCCCTCCGTCCTTTCAATTCCCTCAACCTGAAGCAAATCCAACGGAGGGATTCGGATTTATCGTTGAAATGATGAGAGCTGCAATGAAGCCAGCCGCAGTACTCGATGGTAAAAGTTCCGTGATGACTTTCCTGGAGCAGCTGGACCTGCATTTCACATTATATCCAGTGAACAAGCTGCAGAAAATTATCATCGCTATATAGAAAATTATAGTCGCTAAAAGGAAAAGTTCTCAGCTGGTACAAAAATATTGTAAGAGTTTGTTAGGGGATCCAGGTTCGAAAACGTGCAATTTTAAAAATTTTAAAACATCGCTTTTGAAAGCATTATCAGTTGTGAAAGACCGTGCGAAGCTTGAATCGGACTTCTGTCGCAAATACACTCATGTCCATGAATTAAGGATAATTCGGAGTCACGCGGAAATCGAACTCTAAAATAAATATATCACCTGTAAAATCACTACACACATCTTCAAAAATCATATTCAAATTTCAGGAAGTAACCAGATCACACCCATGGTACATCACAATGACGAGAGTAATATATAAGGAATACAGGCAAAGAAGTAAAATTGTTCGCAGGCGCTTTATAAGCATTTCAGTGCAATAACCGAATAGTTATGACAGAAAGGACGCATTTGGATGATTTTTTACGTGGTAGAATTATCGGCCGTTTGGAATGTGGGCGTACCCAACTGGAAGTATCAGACGAACTTGGAATTCCCCAGAGTGTCATCTCCAGGCTTTCGCAACGATTCCAAGATGATGGTAATGTGAGTAGACGTTACAGCACAGGTCGCCCCAGCGTTACAACGCCGAATGAGGACCGGTATTTGGCAGTTACTGCCAAAAGAAACAGGCGGAGCACAACCTCAGACCTGTCTCGACAACTCTCTTCAGCCACTGGTACGACAATTTCAAAGCAGACCATGTACAGACGCTTAGGGCAGATTGGTCTATATGCTTGTAGACCTGTCAGATGCGTTCCTATTATTGCAACTCATTGTCCCCTGCGGTTAGCCTGGAGTAGAGAGTGGACATGGCAGACATTGTGGACACGGCAAATGTGGGCTTGTGTGATGTTTTCCGACGAGTCCAGGTTTAGCTTGCAGTCTGATTCTGGCCGGACTTTCATATGGAGAGCTCCTGGTACCCGTTACCACCAAGAAAACATCATTGAACGACACCGTTACGGTGGTGCAGGAGTGTTCGTTTGGGGTGGAATTATTCTGGGTTCCAAAACTGACCTGCATGTTCAAATTGGAACCATGACAAGCCAAATCTATCGGGACATCATTCTGGAACAACATGTACGTTTGTTTCGGGGCGCCATGGGCGCACAATTTGTGTTTATGGATGACAACGCCCGCCCTCACCGTGCAAACATCGCAAGCGAATGCCTTCAATCGGAGGATATCACCCGTATGGACTGCCCAGCATTCTCACCGGACTTGAATCCAGTAGAGCACGTGTAGGACATGCTTGGCCGACGAGTTGCAGCCCGTCAACTTCCTGCTACATGTCTACCGGAACTTCGGAAAGCATAGCTTTTTGAGTGGTGTCATATCCCCCAAGATCAGATTGATAATTTGATACTCAGCATGCCTAGGCGTTGTACGGACTGTAGTGCATCGTCTGGGAGACATACAATGTATTAACAATCATACCAACCATGTAATATTGGTTTTTTGTAAATAGGTTTTTTTTTTTGTAATTTGCTCCAGGGAGAAAAAGCCGCTAATTTCTTTAATAATATCAAACATATAGCATCTTTTTTTGCTCTTTATCTTTTGTTTAATAAATAAGCTTTACAAATAAGTCAAATTTGTTTTGCTTCTAACTCTTGCTTTGCCTGATTTTGCATTATCCTTAATTTATGGACATGAGTGTATCAGACCAATTCCGAAGAATCATCTTAAGAATGACCCAAATTTTTAATTTACTACATGGAAAAAGGTCCGACAAGGAAATTATGCAAGTCATATTGCCGCGGCAATCTAGGATTTTCTTAAAGTCAGAAACCCACAAACTCTGGAAAGCTTATTCCGAGTTAGCGGTGAAATTTCAAAGCCGGCGAACAGTGGAAAACGGGCGTGCAAGAAACTTTCGTCAGTATTCAAAGTTTCACTCTCAGATGAAACCTCAAGGCCAACAGAATCCGTATCGGGAAGCGGGGAAATTGAAAAACCAGGTAAGAGGAAGACTAGTCAGTGCAAATATTGAGAAATAAAAAGCAGCAAAATCAAGGGGCGGAAAGGAAAAATCTAAACTGATTCCGGTGGCCGAGAAGAGGGCTAAGCCACCATCTGTGAAGAAAATCCCTCAGAAATGAAACTGAATACGGTAGTCGTACAAAATTTGGCTTTGCCAGAGATCCATATTTTACTAAACGACGTCCCAATTACCGCCGTACTAGATACCGGTGCTCAATGCAGCTTCCTTTCGCAGGATTTCTTTAAAAAGCATTTTCGTCGCTACAGGTTATTTAAAACAACGAGACAACGGGTGATTACCGCCCTAGGCAAACAGTGTGTCTGCATCGGTAAAGTGGGGCTGCACGTTCAAATAAAGAACGAGATTCAAAAAGTTAATTTTTTGGTGGTAAAGAACTTGTTAACTGCAGTTATATTGGGGGTTGATTTCTTATGCGCAGCTAGCGCAAAAATTTATTTCAAAGATTCTACTTTACAGGTAAAGATGGATACTGTTGAAGAAGAAGGGGCAATGCCCGAGTTGGACCTTAATAATCTCGAAGAAGGAGACAGAAAAAAAGGAAAATTTCGCTAGAAAATTTTGTCAATTATTTAACGGAAAGCCCGGTTTCTGCCAAGTCGTAACACATAGTATTGACACTGGTAGTGCGCCCCCAATCCGGTTTAAGCCTTATAGGCTTGACGGTGTGAAGAAGACATTTTCGAGCAGCACATTAAGAAAATGCTCGAGAACAAGATAATTACGCGAAGTACCAGCCTCTATGCGAGTCCAACAGTTTTGTGTAAGAAACGAAACGGGTTACCGCCCTCAAATCCGAATTCGTGGAGATTCGCCGTTGATTACCGTAAGTTAAGTAGCAGAACGAACATATCCCCTCCCAATCATTGATGAAATAATCAGAAAAATTCATTCTACCCAGTATATGATCACACTAGACTCGTCAGATTGCAGTAAAACCCAAAGGTGTTGAGAAAACAGCTTTTATTACAAAGTCAGGCGTGTATGCCTTTTTTAGAATGCCGTTTGGCTTAAGCGGAGCTCCGGCTACATTTCAAAAAGTTATGGGAATTGTTTTAAGGCCTGTCTTAGGCAAAAGTACAATCATCTATCTCGATGATATTATAGTCACCAGCGAAACCATAGACGAACACATTAAACATTTGGAGGAAGTTTTTACATTGTTAAATGACGCCGGTCTGAAAATAAATCTAAAGAAGTGCAAATTTGTTACCAAGGAATTGAGGTATCTCGACTATAAATTCTCGATAAACGGTATTGAAACATATAATTCCAAAATATTGGCGATTAAGAGTTATCCACCTCCAAATACGGCCTTTTTTGGGCATTTGTTCCTATTATAGAGTTTTCATAAAAGATTTTGCAAAGATAGTTGAACCCTTATTGGTTCTTAAACAAAAAACACTAGATTCCCGTGAATAGCTGAGGTGAACACAGCATTTGAAGAACTGAAACACGCCCTAATTAACGCCCCAGTTCTTAAATTCTTGGAAGGGGATCAATATTTAGAAATTGCAGTTGGCGCAGTTCTTTCCCAAAATGGGCAGCCAATAGCCTTTTTCAGTAAAACGATGAACCAAACTCAGTGTAATTACACCGCAACAGAACGAGAAACTCCCGCTGTCCTACTAGAGGAACAAAATTCCGCGTTTAATTCGGAAGCGGCCCGATAACAGTATACTCAGACCATGCGGCAGTTGGTCGCTTGTACTCAGAAAAAATCTTTCACCCCGGCTTATAGGTTGGACGTTAAAACTGTAAGAATTTAACTGAATAATAAAACACACTCCCGGGGAAAGAAAACGTAGTTGTGGATGCCTTGTCAAGAATTAAGATCGATGAAGAGGGAAACGCAATTAGATGTACGATGCTAACTGCTAAAGTGATTGAATCCCGTGAAACAATAATTTCCGAATTAAAAACGGATCATGAATTCAAGGGCATTTGCGCATATCTTGAAGACTCCAAAAATCTTGAGCATGTAATCTTACGGCTATTCGCAATAGGGCAGCCCATTATGAAATTATTGACAAGTTGCTGTTTTACACTAAAATAACCAACGATAATCAAGAATATCGACCGGTGGTCCCAGCGAATCTACGCTTAAATATTTTAGAGGAGCTGCACAATTCGGCAATTTAGGGACATTTAGAAATTAGAAAAATTTTGCAAAGGCTCCGCACAGCGGTGTATTTTCCGCAGCTGTACAAGGTGGTGACGGCGTATGTCAGGTCATGTAACTTGTCTCAATTAATTAACGACTTTAACTACAACCCGGCGTGGTACTTAAATGACATAAAAACCACCTTTCGAAATGAATTGGTTGGCACTGATTTGCTCATTTCCTAAGCTAGAACAAAAGCAAACAAGAATAGATATTTATTAGCCATTGAGGATCATTTCTCAAAATGGGTGGAAATAATTCCCCTTAACGAGCATCAGCAAAAATACTAGCAGATTCTTTTCTAAACAAGTATATTTTAAAATATGGGGCCCAGTAAAAGTAATAGACAATTCGTAAGTAATTTATTTGAAAATATTTGAATGGGACTTGGCATACGCTATCTAAAGATGGTATCTTATAGACCGTAATCGAATATTGCAGAACGGATAAATAAAAATGTAGTTAAAATTATTCGGGGATATGTTAATAATTATCATGGCCATCGGGATAGCTGTGTCAATGAGTTAGGCTTTGCCTTGAGAACAGCGAAGCATGATACCACACAGAAACCCCCCCCCCTCGCAAAACTATTTTCAGGTAGAAAAATTGTAACTCCACTAGACAAGTTATTTTTCATCCAGCAAAGGGAAGAAGAATTTAAATTGAAGGATATCCAGTAAATTATTAACGAGGAAATCAAAAATTCTGATGCGGCAAGGTAGAAACAGAAGCTATATTATGATAGAAATAGATGCGATGTAGAATATACAGTCGGTCAAAAGGTATTCAAGTTAAAGCAAAGAACGTCTATGTAAAGAAGGAAAGGTTTTATAGATGTACTGTAAATCAGTTTGCTATTACGCCGCTACAATGTGGAGGGAAAATTCCCCAAGGAATTTGGCGACGGAACCTGGCCGCGAGAATTTCCCCTTCCGCGATGTGTCCAGGAAATTGAGGAACACGTGTTAAGAAACGTTCTTTGACAAAACGTTCCTTTTTTGATGTTTTGCGATAAATTAAATCTGGATTTTCTAATTTTTTTACTCCAAATAACTACTCCATTAATTAATTTACTTGCGCGAAAAATTATTTTCTTTTCCTTTACAGTTTACAGAAATTTAAAATGATATTCGTTTTATGAACTCTTGATAAACGTGACCTTCGAACTTCGACGCCGGACGACAGATATTTCGCGCATGAGCAGCTGTTTCCCTCTACGTTGAGAAGGAGCCACTTCTGTTGCGGAGAAATTTTCCTTCTTAACATTACATATTTTTTTGGTTAAGCTTTCCGATATGCGAAGCAGTTCATCTGTGTTTCTTTCAAAAATATTGATAGTGATTCTGAAGAAGAGGAAAAAGAACTTTCAACAGCGTTTCTAAGAACCAGTTTGACCACTATAACAGAAATTATGGACCAATTTATTGGAAATGACCCAAATTTTGACAGAAGTTCAAAGGCAAGACGGGGTTTTATGGATCTCTTATCCACTTACCAACAACTTCTCACAGACCGCAAAAGGAAAACGCAAATTACATTAGATACCTTCTTGATAAAAAGGGAGAAAATTGGAAATACAGAAGAGATTGAATGATCTGAAATGTAAACACATTGACTTAGAATTTTATTTATTTTTATATGTATATTTGTTTATTATGTTTCTATATTTGTAAGAAATAAATTTTTGTTTTATTGTTTCAAAAAACATAATTAATAAATTTAATGGTAAAATATCTGACTAGTTTTCTACCTCATCTTCCCCTAACTACATTATTTATATGATGAGATAACTTCGTTTAACGCTGTTTCATATTACACTCTACTTTGATGGAACGTATACTCCGCGTTAAGCGGGGTCTTACTGCACACTGGTGTGCAAAAATTAAGGACGAAGTCGAAAAATTAGCATATCAGCTGAACGAAGAGGCAGAGCGGACAGAAAGACCAATCAGGAAATTAAGTAAGGTGATGTACGGTAGCACATGCGCAGATATGCAGATAGACGTAATGGGGGAGTGTCTGAGTAGTATTAAGCATGTTGTCGGTGTAAGATCAGTATTTCTGGCAAAGAGATTGCACGCCATATAGCAGTTAAAATCACACCGAGTTGCTGCCTCAGCGAGAAATGGCGAATAATCAATCTGTTAGACGACATCTGGATGCTTTTACCCGAGGTCTAATCATTGGGAAGTTGGAGGAAGGCCGCAGTGTGACAAGTGTGGCTGCAGAGTTCGGAAATGCTCACAGCATCGTTTCACGACTTTGGAGACAATTTCAAACTACAGGAACAGCTATCCGGGGGTTTAGTAGTGGTCGTCCACGAGGAACCACACCCGCAGATGACCGGTATATTGCCTTACAGGCCAGAAGAAACAGGCGGCAGACAGCGGGAGAAATCGCTAGACACACGACACAGGCGACTGGACGACCGATATCGCGTTTTACCGTGGCCAGAAGACTGCACGGTGGTGGTCTGTTTGCACGACGCCCTGTACGGTGTGTACCTCTAACGCCTGCCCATCGGAGAAGGCGTTCTCTGTGGTGCCGGGAACACCGGAATTGGAGAGACAATGAATGGGGACGAGTACTCTTTACAGATGAGAGCAGATTTAGTCTGAGTTGCGATTCTAGACACATACACATCTGGACAGAGCGGGGAACACGCAATAACCCCTTCAACATCATCAAAAGGGACTGTTTTGGAGGTCGCGGAGTTCTCGTTCGAGCAGACATAATGCTTGGTAGCCGGACCGACCTTCATATCTCCCAAGGAGGTTCGTCACCTGGGACTGCTATTGTAACGAGGTTCTTCTTCCTTATATGCGTCTTTTCACAAGGGCTATGGGTCCTCAGTTCCTCTTCATGGACGACAACGCTCCACCTCATCGCACAGTTACTGTCGAAGAGCTGTTGGAGAGTGAAGATATTGAACACATGGATTGGTCGGCAAGGTCTCTGGATCTAAATCCCGTCAAGCATGTACGGAACTTACTAGGGAGACCCGTGGCAGCACGTAACTTATCGCCAGTAACGATTCCGAAACTGCGATTGGTGCTACAAGAGGAACGAGCAGCAGTGTCTCAACAGCTCATTAACAACCACATATCCAGCATGCACAAATGATGTGAAATCTGCCTAGCAGTCAGGGGAGATCATATCCCCTATTAAAGACCCGATGTTTCTTGCTGGACACCCATCACAGGGATGTTTCGGTCTTCAGTCGCATTGCGCTCCATGTCAATAAAGCTTCTTTTTATCCCTCTGATTTCTCTTTTAGTAAGTGTTGCTTACATTACTCATGTCCTTACGTATTGGGGATTTTACGGTATTAAATGTGTTGATTTGAAAAGCTTTTGTACAAAGTTATATTGAAAAAACCGTCTCGTCCTTAATTTTTGCACACCAGTGTATATTAAAAAGATGGAAATTGTGTGGAACTGTTCACAATGCACGGAACTCTGGATTACATTTCAAGCTAAGGCGAAAGAGTCAGAGATTTCTCCTACGAAAAATCAAACAAGACCCGAAAATTACTACTGTAAAATTTTCAAGTAATTTAGAAAAGAAAGGTTTGAGATAAAGATTAATCGTTAAGCTGTCAGAAAAGAGCTTAGAGCACATGATTACAATGGGAGATCAGCAAGAAGGAAATTCTTTGTCAAAAGAAAACAATGAAAATACGCATGGCGTTGCCAAATCAATAGTAAGAAAAAAATTGATCATATTGGAATAATGTTATATTTACAGACGAGTCAAATTTTAATACATTAAAAAAACCCTGTTGCATTCTCTCGAACATGAAAGTGGAAGCATAATGTTTTGGGTATGTTTCGCTATGTAAAATTTATTTTAAATAGAAAATGATATAAATAAATAAATATTCTTAAATCTGAAAGCGTCTGCAAGAAAATTTGGAATGCAAAACGCATTCAAGTTCTGTCAGAATAACGATCCTAAACATACAGCCCTGAATGTTCGCTTGTAGTTTTTATACAACTATCCTGAAATGATCAGAACACGTCTGTATTCTTTAAACTTAAATCCTGCGGACCACATATGGAATAAGTCGAGAAAGGAATAAGTAAACAGAACATTTCTATGAAAGCTCTATTAAAAGCAATTCTTGCGGAAGAACGGAACAAAATGGTACATTTTTACTCAAAAGAAATTAGCTAAATCCATTCCAAAGTGCATGAAAAGTGTAGTTTCAGTTGAAGGATATTGTTACGAATTTCATATTTAGTTAAGACATTTTTAGTAGAATTATAATTAAAATTTGTTTATTTCCCCGTGCAATGCAGCGTGTGACAAATTTTAAGAGAAAGCTACGCCAGAAAAGTAAAAATACAAGAACACATGCACTTAACATTGAATAAAAGTTTACCACGGTAAATTGATATCAAATTTGAATAAATGTAACTGACTACTATGTTAGCTGTAACCGTAATTCGAGTCTTTTTACTTGCCAGAAATTGCTATAATTGTCTCTCGCGACCGATTTAGAAAGCCGTAAAAGCTAGAGAGAAACATCTCAGCTTAGTTGTTTAAGTGAGCTGTTATTGTTTACTTAGCTGCCGTAATTTTGTTGGTCTGATTAACTTTTTCTGTGCTTTGAATTGCGTTCTGTTTAACGTTTCAGTAGTTTAAAATATAGTTACTGATTATATTGCGTGATATTGTTTCCAGCTTTGTTATATTTCTTGTGATAAGAATGAATTTTCGTAACCTTTTTATCGGACTAGTGCATTCAATCAATTACTAAACCATACGCAAGCAAAAATATCAAACAACGTTTTGGATGTCCTATTATTTTCACATTTTTATTAAATAAGAAATGCTTCCACAAAGTGTCCGAATACTTGTGTGAGTTCATCAGAACGTTTTAAATAAATTATTATTTTTCTACAAAAAACATTTTTAATATCTCTATTCAAAACCAACAGATGATTAATAAATAGTATACGTGTAGGAGAAACAAAGTCATTTCGCTGATATTTAGTAGCTTATATTTTCAAATAAAACTGAGAATCACAATTATTCTAAAACAAATATGACTACTGTAAAAGCTATATAATACTTTAAAACTTTAGTTAAAAAATTCTAATTCAATTTGTCTATACTACTATTTCTACTGCAGATTTGTAGATGTCCCAACTGTTTAGGAAGCCTCCATACATATTTCATTCTACTTTTGCCATTTTACTCAAAACGTGCCTACGTATTTTAAAAGAAATTTAAGGTTTTCACTTTTCATTCCTTATTCTCCATTACTTTGTAGAGATCCTCACTTTTTATCTAATAACTAAATGTTGAGGAAGCTAGTAAATACCTAACCGAATAATCGTTTAAAAATTGAAATAAATAATAAATAAATAATAATAAATTAAAAAGAATTCGTCTGTTTAGAAAATTGCCATTTAAAAACATACGAATTAAAAATATACGTGAAAAAAAATCTGAAAAACAAAACACAAAGGTCGCTTTTTAACGTTTTGTAGGTTACCTTCATTTATTTATTAAATATCGTGTTTTTCGCAACTAAACCATAAAAGAATTCGTTTTAGAAAATTGCCATTTAAAAACATACGAATTAAAAATATACGTGAAAAAAAATCTGAAAAACAAAACACAAAGGTCGCTTTTTAACGTTTTGTAGGTTACCTTCATTTATTTATTAAATATCGTGTTTTTCGCAACTAAACCATAAAATTCAGTTCAACAACAACATCGCAAAATAATTTTAAAATGAGCATATCGTTAAAGTTTCCGATACACAATCTCGCGCGTTGGAGAGAAAAATGTTTTTTTTTTTTAGTCCAAAGTGGCTTTGTTCCTGAAAAACTATTGTTTTCATTTCGTCATTTTGCGTCGGAAACATTAAATGTCGGTTCACTTTTCAAACTGTTGCCCCAAATATTGCAGCCCTGTATTATAGTTAAAGAAATTAAAAAATGAAGAATGTGCATAAATGTATGCATGTTTTTCGCATTGTGATAAAATGACGGTACCTAGAACCATCTAATTTTGAATGACGCAGTCCTGCTGGGAATATGGGCATCTGGAAGCCCAACTTTGAAATTTGGAATTTGTTTTATTATCGATTTCTTATTTTGTAAAACTTTTAACGAATTTTTAATTAACAAACTCAACGATTTCAAAGGGAACAATGACAGTGCTGTACAGCAAAAGCATTTTTATCTCCAGCGCGTGAGACTGTGTGTAGGAAATGCTAAAGATATGCTCAGTTTAAAATTATTTTGCGATATTGTTCTTTAACTGAATTTTATGGTTTAAGTGCGAAGAATGTGATATTTAATAAGTAAAGGTAGCAGACAAAATGTTAAAAAAACGCCCCTTTGTACGCAATTTAAAATCTGACACATTTCAGTTTTTTAGTCCAAAGGGATTTAGTCCCGAAGGACTATTACTTTCGTTTTGCGATTTTGCGTTGATTCACTCTGAATGCCTGATTCACTTTTCAAATTGTTGCCACTAAATGTTATCGCTCTGCATTAAAGTTTAAATGAAAAATCTGCATAAATGTATGCATGTTATTATTATTATTTTTTTGACGTAGCTTTCTCTTCAAAAATCGTCTGTGTGCGTTGCACGGGAAAATAAAAAGGAATTT
Organism: Stegodyphus mimosarum; assembly: GCA_000611955.2. NCBI lineage: Eukaryota > Metazoa > Arthropoda > Arachnida > Araneae > Eresidae > Stegodyphus > Stegodyphus mimosarum. The sequence continues at coordinate 679,995 of KK112133.1, forward strand.
TAATTACAGTTCTAAATAAATAGCCAAATAAATGTGAAATTCGTAACAATATTCTCTAAAACTTAAACGAATTTTTCATTAACAAACTCAAAGATTTCAAAGCCAGCAATACCAACGTTGTACAGAAAAACATTTTTATCTCCAGCGCGTGAGAGCGTGTACCGAAATTTCTAAAGATATGCTCAATTTAAAATTATTTTGCGATATTGCTGTTGAATTGAATTTATATTGCTGTTGCTTACTTTGAAATCGGCGTTAAAATTTTACAAAATATGAAATAGATAATAAAAGAAATTCCAAATTCCAGCTTTCAGATGCCCATATTTGGGTGGAAATGCACGTTATTCAAAATTTGATGGCTCTAGGTGCTGTCGGTTTATCACAATGCGAGAAACATGCACATGCATGCAGATTCTTCATTATTCAATTTCTTTAAACATAATTCAAATCTGTAATAGTTGGTGGCAACAGTTTGAATAGTGAACCAACGCAAAATGCCAAAACAAAATTAATAGCCTTTCTGCTCTAACGCCCTTTGGGCTAATAATATGTATTAGAAATATACATTAAAAATATACGAGAATTTCATTTCAAATATTATTACGCTTTTAGTAGATTTTTATCATAGCGATTTATCCTTTCGTCAGAATACCTAAAAATATCTTTTTTTTTTCCGCATTACATTAAAGATACAAATAATCTAAGAATATTTTTCAATGCGCCATTAAAAAACACTTTTGTGGTAACTGAAATGTATAAAATCACAAACGGTTTTTTTCTCTTTTAATGGCTTTATTTTATTTTTCCGCAATCACCTGCAGTTGTAAGCTTCTGGCAACAAATTTCTAAACTAGTTTTGGACTGTTGCCACCATTTCCTTTGTTCGAGACAAATAATTCGCTAACATTTCTGAGATCGTTTGGAAACTAATGTATTTTTACCGAAAAGAACTTCAAATATTCAGAACTTTCTCAGAGCACCTAAAACAAGTTATATTAGACCGATAACTGATAAGAGGACGGAGAAGCTTTGCGGCAAACTGGAATAAAATGGTTCATTAAGTCGATATCTCGAAGTAAACTGCTGTGTCTGAAATACGACGATAAATAGCTGCTCTGCCTGAAGGAATTTAACAAAGTTTTACGTGAAAAAGATCATTTTTACTGGACAGTATGAAAAAAAGTTTATTTAAATGAGTAATTTAAAATATCATTTAACAAAAATATAGCTCGAAAATACATTTGAATGAAAAGTTTTTACACAAGCATCAAATACTTTTTAACCTGTATTTAAAGGAAATAGCTTTCATAATAATAAAGACAACATGCAATAAACATATTTTTTGAATTAAACATCTGGAAACGTTTCGTGCATCTAAATACATATAACTTTACAAAAACATCCAGTTTATTAATGGAGGGAAATTGAATAAGTCAGCAATGCCCTTGCTGGGATTCGAATACGCGTCGGACGTGCTTCTAGTTGTAACACAAAGCAAGAGGAAATGAAAGAGAAAATAACTTACACATTCCACCTTTTAAAAGGGTGAGGAGGCCCAAGCGCCAAATCCTGGTGGTGACGAAATTATAGTCCACCCCCTTTTTATTTACTAAATTAATTAAGGTTCCCACCTCTCCTCGAATTCTGTGATTCTCTCGGAATTGAGCCCTCCAAATTTAAATCTCCTAGCTCCCGGAAGAAATTTAAAATAAATGTTACTCGGTAAAAGTTTACAATTGGGTGCCGCCTGTTTTTTTTTTTTTTTTTTAATTCTCTTTTGGCGCCAAGATCGGAGCCGGAAGGCACAATTTCAAGCTGGCCGCTACACAAAACGAAAATAAGAAACTTGGTATCCATATACACATCGATCTATTTTCACTTAAAAAAAAATCCCAGAATTGCACAATCTAGGCACTGCGCACTGCCTTAACTTTTCCATGTACACATCGATTTATTTTCACTTAATCAGGAAGCTGAAACAAAGTTAAAAACTATCATGGTAATCAGAAATGGGGTTTCATCGACAAGACTGAACAAAGCTTGTCACTACTCGAAGGGGCACCCAATTCTACACTAAAGCCTATTACTCTCCCAGAATATCAAGTTTCTCGAAAGTAACGATACAATGCGCACGAACGAAATAGTTGAGAGCATCGAAAATTACACGACCGCGCACAGCAGCCAAAGAACGTCTATACATATTCTTTGCAGCATAAATTTTTAGCATATGCTAAACGAAGAGACTTTGAAACATTTCCACGCATTTTAAAATACTGAAATAAGTTTACTTTCTATTCGGCCAGCTTTACGGGCGTATTTTATTGAAGAAGGAGAAGCAGGATGTAGTACAACTATATGGCAAGCAAAAAGACGAAAACTCACTGCCTTTGTGCTACTGTTACTTTTTGCACAATATTATGACAAATTGTCGATTGTGACGTTAAGTCCTCGAAAAGGATTTTGTTACTTGCACAGAATTGCACGATGTTATGCTTGAAGTTCGCCGAAAAATAACAAATAGAAAAAATGACAAATTTTTTTGGTAATTCAGTCAAGGATCTTTTAAACAAATTAAATGAAACGGACATGGCAACGTTTTATAAAAGACGCAGACATTTCTTAGAGATGTGTTTAGATTACTTAAAAAAATGGTATTATTTCGAAAACTCAGAATATGGTTAATTGAGCATGCTTTCAACGAAAATGCCGATTAGTTAGGATGCTTTGAGAGACTTGCCCATTGATTTAAAGATTACTTTTGATGAACATAAACTTTATGAAAATTTCGAAGTTTGAGGGAGCTTCAAGACAGCATTGTTAAATCAAATGTAAGAGTTGATCTGAGGTGGGCAAAATTTATCTTAATAGTCGAAAATAGAGTTGGAGATATGTTGAAGAAAGTCGTTTCATTCGTTTTGTCTATACCTATATCAAACGCAGTCGGCGAGCAGGCTTTTGGTATAGTAGTCTATATATGGGCTAAGGAAAGAAACCATTTAAATGAAAAACATGTCAAGGCAGAAATCCTAACGTTATTCAATTTTAAAATGGATTGCAAAGAGTTTTTTAAAATTTGTTAGTTCCAGACCAGATATTTTGAAATCCGTACGACCAAATGCAAAACATAAGTTCAAAATAAAATGAAAAGTTAGGAAAATTGGCATTGTTTTTTTTTGGGGAAGTGCAGAATCACCCACTGCTTGGCGAGTTTTTAAGATCGGTATCCATGTACACATCGACCTATTTTCACTTACATCCCAGAATTGCACAAACTTGGCACTGTGCACTCCCTTGACTTTGTCCATGTACACATCGATCTATTTTCATTTAAAAAGTCAAAAGAAATTGATCAAAATCCAAGTCTTCTAACTCTTGTAAAAAGCGCCAAACAAAACGTGCCAAAGAAGTGGGAGATTCTGTACTTAACCGAATTTTTTCCCTCTCCCGGGTTTTGACAGCCAAGAGGTTGCAACGCTAACGCCACTTGTAGAATCATTAGGTTTAACAATGGAAAGAAATCGAAGAATTCCGCAATGCTCTCACTGAGATTCGGACTCCTAACCTGCTGATTAGGCATCAGACGTAATCAGCTTCGGATTTACTCCTTACTTTGAAGGCACGCGGAAATAAGAGGTAAAATGAGATTTAAAATACCTTATAACTCAATGAATTGAACTTACTTTTAAACAAATCAACTTTACATGCAAATCTCCTTTGCCTGGTAAATAATATGTATGATCATTTTAACTAATAAATTGCATATGAAATCATCTCTTTCATAACAGGTGAATTTTATATGTGCTCTGTACATTTATAAGTACAAAATTTAGATTTGTAAATAACTTACAGACGGTATTAGGCAGTTATTTGTTGTTACTATAATTTTCAGAGTTTTTGTCATTTTAACATATGAACTCTAAAACCGAGCATTAAAATGCTTGTTTCCATATATTTAAGCCGCTATGCTAACGGCACATAATATTTTTGCTCAATTAAATCGGAACTAATTGGAATGCTAAAACGTTTATACAGAGTTAGGATAGGTAACTAGGTAAAAGTGCATGAGGCACCAGAGAATTCACTACTGAATGAAATAGGTATTGCCTCAATTCACTAACCACCTAGAGTATGAAAAACTGGCATTGACTGTATGCCTTTCCTTTTAAGGAACTCTGGAATTACTCGGATAATTACTCTCTGGAATTATTCGGAACTCAGAGTTATGACATTTAAATATAAGACGATACTAGCATAAAATAACATAAAGCTACACAACATAACACAAACTGTTGAGGATACTCATTGCAAGGTAAAAGTTTACAATTGGGTGCTTTTTTTTTTTTTGGTGATTCTTTTTTGACGTTAAGATCGGCTCCTCCAGGAAGGCACAATTTCAAGATGGTCGCTACACAAAACCAAAATAAGAAGTCAAAGAATTGCACAAACTCGGTCTCCATATACACATCGATCTATTTTCACTTCAAAAAACATCAGAGTAACATCAAACTAGATATTGCACACTGCCTTAACTGGTACTTACGGGAAAATCCCGTCGACCACAAGAGACAGGGCCAATCGCGCCAAAATAGTAGAACCCTTGAACCGCGTTCCCTTTCGAATTGACACTCGCTTCGCACAAGCCTTAATGTTGGCAGTTATTTGTTGTAAACGTTCTCAGTTTTTCAATAAAGTGCCATATCGCGACCATTAACACATTTTTTGAGGCAGTTAAGATTTCATAACTTGGAAATATTCAACAGCATGCTCTTCTGTAGGAGACAGATCCCAAATTTTAATCTTTTTTCTTTTTTCTTTTTTTTTTTTTTTTTTTTTTTTTTTTTTTTGAAAATGCGTGATAGAGGGGAAAAGAAGTCTTTACTCAAGAATAATAACGTGTAATAAAGGTTACACCAAACGCAGCGTGTTTGAAAAAAAGTTTTCCATTGTTGGTGAAAAATCGCATAGTTTGGCGTCTTTTCTTTAATAGGCAAAAATGGTCAACGGGTTTTTACGTAAATACCTCTTAACTTTGTTCATGTACACATCGATCTGTTTTCAATTAAAAATAATCAGGGAGCTAAAACAAAGTTAAAACTATCATGGTAACCAGAAATAGGTTTTCATATCCAAAATTGAACAAAATTTGTCGCTAATCGAAAGGGCAGTCAATTCTACACTACAGCCAATTACAATATTGGATTGAGTAAATATAATAAAGTTGATATTTTGGAAATCGTTGCACTGGAACTTTTTTATTTTATGTAACTAGATAAACATATGGGATTTGATGGTAAAAATATGTTTCAGGGTACCCCTTGGCGAAATTTGACGATTTTTGGACGTCATTCCTGTTTGCGCCCAAAGCCTTCTTAGTAAAATGGCGTCCAAAACATCCTAACTAATATTATAAACGCTAATGCGAGTTTGTTTGTGTGTTTGTTTGTTCGTTATGCTTTCAAGTCTTAAATACTTAACTGATCATCATGAAATTTTCAAGAAATATTTTTGATATATTGGAAAAGGTTATAGGCTATAAAATGTAACTTATCTGTTGAAACTTAAACTATATAATAGATTTCATAGCTTAAAATGATTGTCGTTGTATAAACATGTTCAAAGTTTCATAACCATAAGTTAAATGATGTAAAAGTTTGTCTGCAAGCGCACGTGCGTGGCTTAAACCACGCAAACATTTTTAACCTTTTCTAATATATCAAAACTATTTGTTGAAAATTTCATGATAATGGAAAAACTAGCTGAAAGACAAGCTGCTTTGAGTGCTGCTGAACATCTCTTCAAACACAAATTCGTTTGGAATAAAAGCTGAACGCCAAGCTGCTTTCAAAGCTGCAGAACCGCTTGAAAGAACAAGCTGAACGTCAAAGTGCTTTGAGAGCTATTGAAACGCCTCAGACACTGATTCGCTTGGAAGAACAAGCTCAGCAACAGGCAGATATTAGAGCGAAAGGCACTCTAGAACAATTGCAAGCGAGAAGAATCGCTCATGCAGAAATGCAAGCTGAACACCGGCGAAATTTCCTGCATATCAATGGGTCCGTATTTAATGATTCTGAACTTCAATCCGATCCTTCAATTGATTATCATAATCATTCATTAATTGTTATCGACTCGATGAGTAAAAAGTGCCACTTTGTGATTCTTTAAAATGGAAAGATGAAACTGCAGGAATGTGCTGTTCCAATGGTAGAATTTTGCTTTCTTTACTTGGTGAACCGGAAGAGCCGCTGAAAATATATTTATATGATACAAATGAATCAAAGCGTTTTTTAAGTAAAATCAGAAATTACAACTCTTGCTTCCAAATGACATTTTTTGAAGTAGACAAAGAGATAAGAATGCCCGGGTTTTCACCACATTTTACCGTACAAGGCCAGGTATATCATTGAATTGGTTCACTTTTTCCAGCAGATAATGAACCGCATAAATTTTTGCAAGTTTATTTTATGGGTCAAGAAGAAAACGAAGTAAGCCGTCATTTTCAGTATATTGATGGAATCGAGAGAGACATACTATTGAAAATTCAAAGAATGTTACATGACCGCAATGTTTTGATAAATACCTTCAAAATTGCAATACTTCGAGAGAATGATTTCAACCTCTTTCCACGGTCGAAGTAGCTCTTTCATCAATTCTTAGGAAATATGTAAATCAAAGTAGACAGCGAACGCCTTCGTTACATTTCTTTAAACCAGACAGAACTACGAGTTGAAAATTACATTCAGCTACAAGATGCAATTAGCACAGACGGTAATAGTAGCCCCAACGACTTAGGCAAGATGGTTATTCTTCCCTCCACGTTTGTTAACATTCCCCGCTATCTGCATGACTACACACAAGACGCTTTCGCCTACGTACGCACTTACGGTAGGCCTGACCTATTTGTAACTTTTATCTGCAATCCTTTATGGAAAGAAATAACAGAAAAGCTTATGCTCGGACAAAGAGCCACTGATCGACATGACATAGTTGCCCGCGTGTTTCGGTTAAAAGTTCAGAAGATCATTAATGTAATAACAAAAGAAAAAATATTTGGAAACGTCCAATGCCACGTGTATTCCATTGAATGGCAGAAACTAGGTCTGCGACATGTGCACATTCTCATTTGGTTAAAACAAAAGCTGCGATCCAACCAAATAGATAACATAATAAGCGCCGAAATCCAGGATCCAGAACTAGATAAGAATTTTCACGAGATCGTAATCAAAAACATGATTCATGGTCTCTGTGTAGCTCGCAATCCAGCATCACCTTGTATGAAAAATGGCAAATGTGAGGAAAAGTTACCCCGGACGCTACTAAAGGAAACAGTGCACAATAACAAGGGTTACCCTTTATACAGACGAAGAGCACCTGAAAATGGTGGTAGAAGAGTTACGATTCAAACTCGCAGTGGGGTAGACAAGACTTTTGACAATAGCTGGGTTGTGCCATAGTCACCCGTTCTGTGTAAATTATTTAATGCTCACATTAATGTTGAAGCCTGCAACTCTGTTCGTGCGATTAAATATATTTCTAAATATATCACTAAAGGGAGCGACCAGGCGATCTTCGATCTGCCTAACGAAGGTGTGTTGCAACCTCTGAATGAAATACAAACCTATCAAGAAGGGCGATATGTCAGTAGTAATAAGGCAGCATGGCGGCTCCTTGGTTTTCCATTACATGAAAGATATCCGACTGTTACACATCTTGCCGTACATTTAGAAAATGGGCATCGTGTTTTTTAATGAGAATAATTTTCAAGAAAGAATTTTATATTTTATCTTACCCTAAAACCACACCGACCGCTTTTTTCCACCTTTGCCAGACAGATACTTTTTCGAAAAGATCATTGTATTCCGAATTTCCCCGTTATACATGGAACAACTCAAAAAAAGGAATGGCGCGTTCAAGGTACGCCTGTTGAAAAATGGCCAGGGGTTAAATCATCGAACGCTCTTGGTCGCGTCTACACCGTCCATGTAACGAATTTTGAATGTTTTTGTCTGCGCATTTTATTGCATTGTTAGTAGTCTAGAATGTCTAACGTATAGAGACGCATGTGAAGCTCAGGGTCTGTTAGAGATTGATAACCATTGGAACGAAACTATGGGAAAAGCTGTAGAATGTCGATCACCAGATAAAATCTTTACGCAGAAAACTTTACGCAACTCTTTTATCATCTTGTAGCCTTTCTAATCCTCAAACTTTATGAGATAAGTAAGAGAAGGACATGGTGAAATATATTTTGTGGCGACTGCAGGGAGTACATGCACATACGACTTTTAATGAGCACATCTATAACGAAGTACTGATGATATTTGAATATAAGATTTTGTCAATGGTGGGTAAGAAGCTTCAAGATTTTGGAATGCTTAGTTTACGACGATCAGACGAAAATTACTTTAATGATGAAGTTGCTCGAGAACTAGACTACAATTTCATTGCATTGCAGCAGAAAATAGCAGAATTGGTCCTCATAGGTCATAGGTCATCTTCCTAAATCATGAGTGTTCGATCCGAAGATCTTTACTCATCCATAATCTCTTTTAACAATCCTAGAATGACGTGAAAACTTGTCTAATCCGATAAAAGGAAAAACATCTGCACTTTAGTGCTGGAAACTTCCCGAACGGCGTATCTAACTCAGGCATATCTTGTGACGAAACGATAGCTATCTCATGGCGGAAAACAGAATCCAAGCTTTCTCTAGATAATATCCGGTGATAGCATTTCTTGGATAGCATTTCGAATGGCAGGCATATTAGTTGCAGCGTCCAATCGTAAGTTCAAGACGAAATTTTCAAAGTCCAATAGCATATTAACATACAAGTAACATACTAACTCAAAAAATGAAATTTGAAAAGAAATATTCAATTAAAAAATATACTATATACAGTATTTACATTATTTACATTCACCACTGTACATTATGATGTATTGTCCGTGGCCTTTTACATCTTTGTATTATAGTATAATCATAATCTCCAATCGATCTGACTGCGTTATTACTATGTTTATCACAATTCGAGAAGAAGTTATGTGAAGCTACCAGTATTTCAGAGTCCAGCGGCTTTATTTTCAAACTATTGTGTATTGTAGAGTTTCTAACAAACCAAGGCGCATCCGTAATAATACGCAAATACTTATTTTGGAGCCTTTGCAGAGCTTGTCTATTTGTTCTTGATGTAGCTGCCCATACCGGAGCTGCATATAACAAAATAGGCCGGATTGCTTGCAAATATAATATCTTTTTTGTATTTAAGTTTAACTTGGATTGTCGACCGAGCAGCGGGTAGATAGACATAAAAGCCTTTCTTGCCTTTTCTTTTATGTAATTTACATGAGGAGTAAATAATAATTTTTCGTCCAGAATTACGCCTAAGTACTTTACTGTATCAGAACTTGGAACTGGGTTGTCGTCGATTTTTATGCTTGTTACATATTTTCTATTGTATCTGAAGTTTACGACTTGCGATTTATTTGGGTTGATTTTAATTTTCCATGCCTTAAAGTATTCATTGATTAGGTTAATTGCCCTTTGTAATTTTTCTACTGCTTTATTTGGATTTATAGAACTGCAGAGAATAGCCGTATCATCGGCATAGCAGGCTAAAGTAGCGTCTGGAGGCTCCGGGATATCATTTATGTAAATACAAAATAATGTCGGTGAAATAAGGCTTCCTTGCGGTAAACCCGCCGATATGCCACTTGTGCGGGAAAGCGTATCTTTGATTTTTACCTGAAAAGTTCTATTCTCTAAATAACTAGCTATTAATGCAATAAGATAGGCCGGAAAATTGTACTTCATCATTTTAATTAAGAGGCCCGCATGCCAAATTTTATCAAAGGCCTTTTCTATGTTTAGAAATAAGGCTGCAACCGATTCCTTTTTATTAAGATGTGAAGCAATTTTTTCAGTGAGTCTTGCAACTTGCTGTGTCGTAGAATGTCCAGTACGAAAGCCAAATTGAAAATTTTTGAAAATATTATTATTGTGAATATGTTCTTTTAGTCTTGAGATAATAACCTTTTCAAACAACTTCGCCAGCGCAGGCAGTAAACTAATCGGCCGGTATCCGCAGGTTCGTGTTCCGTCTTTGCCAGGTTTTTTGATAACTGTTTTTATTGCGTGTTTCCAGATTGAAGGGAAATAATTTCTCCTCAGGCAGGCATTAAAAATTTTAGTAAGAACTATAATGGCTTTTCTATCTAATAGTTTAATGGCTTTATTTCCTATTCCATCATACCCCGCTGCCTTTCTCGGGTTCAAATCTTTTATATGGTTTTTCACTTCATTTGGCGTAACCAGAGGACTGTTTCCTGGAATATTATTAGTAATAAAGTTCTGTACGTGATTAAAAATATTAATATCAATAGGGTGATGAAAAAGAGTTACGGTAAATTGATCTTCATAATCCTTTGCAAAAGTTTTCGCTATATCTTCCGCGTTATGATAAATACTATTATTATCTTTGATAGGGCCTATTATATTTTCTTCTCTTCGGAGGGCTTTGCTAATTTTCCAAACGGTGGCGTCCTTGTGAGATAAATTCTCTACAAAGTTTTCCCAAGCTTCTGATCTGTAATTCATCATCATAGTCTTGAGTTCTCTCGCACAGCGATTGAAGTTACTTTTATCTGTCGGGCTATTAGTTCTTTGAGCAATTTTTCTGAGTCTGTTTTTCTCTCGAATTTTCAGCCTAATAAAATTAGGCAGAGTGAGTTTCTCCTGGTTTGTAGCTGAATGCGCATTCTTCATCGCAAAGTGAATTTTGTTATTAAGTTTATTTATTTCTGTGTCGATATCCTCTATAGTATTTAGTGTCGTGGCCGTTTCTACACTGTTGTTAATAATATCTCGATATTTATTCCAGTTTATGTTGGTTTTAAGTGGAGGCAATCCATGTTTTAATCCGTATAAAGTAAATAATACAGGTAAATGGTCAGACATTAAATCATTTTCAACTTGTAGTAATGGTTGCTGCTTAATATCAATAGTGATCATTATATCTAGAATGTCCGAGTTTCGGTATGCGGAAGGAACATAGGTATGATCTATTGGTGCAAATAAATGCAAATTATTGTTATTTATATAATTTCCAAGCGTGACTCCGTCCTGATTGTTAACACGACAATTCCATAATGTGTTTTTACAATTTAGATCCCCCGCGATTATCGTGGGGTAGCCAAGTTGCACTATTGCGTCGAGATCTGCAGTATCCAGGTGCCTTGAGGGAGGTTTATATACCGAAATCAACAAAATATTATGTCCGTTGCTGTTTAAAATGCATGCGCATGCTTCTATGCTATTTAGTGTAGGTAGAATAAATTGACAGCATTTAAGATATCGACGAGTGGCTATCGCGGTACCTCCACCACGATTATGCATTCTATCCGATCTAAAAATGTCGAAATTAGCAATTTTGAAAGAGTCCGTAATTTTTAAATGTGCTTCATTTAATAGTAGTATATCTAAGCTGTGCTTGTTGATAAAGTCCTTTAACTCAGTAATTTGGTGTTTGACTCCGTTACAGTTGAAATATACAAATTTTGCATAATTAATATGCCTACCATTCCGTGCCATATTCGAGATATTGTGATTATTCATAACTATAATTATCGAACATTTTAATTGCCGGTAAGGCGACGTCTAACTTACTCATTTGCGAGCTTGCATCTTTAAACTGTTGATATAGACTGTACATATTTTTAATAAAAGAGTTAAAACTTTCTATATCATTGCAATTATTTTCGGAGGATTTTGGCCTCGTCTTATAATTAACTCTTTCACTTTTGTTAAAATTATTGGGTTTCGCTGCAGCGACTGCTGCGTACGATTTTCCTGTGTTTATCTCTTGCAGTTTGCTATTAGTTTTCTTACTTAATGTATCTGATTCATTACTGGAAGTTGCTGTATCGTTTTTGTTGCTAACCGTGATTTTCTTATTTTCAAAATGCTTGCGCGTATGTTTAAGATTGCCTGGTCTCTTAGGACAAAGCTCACTACATGCAGGATGATCCCCATTACATAATACGCACTTAGCAGAGTATTCGTCTTTATTTTTGTACGGGCAATCATGCGAGCGATGTGCTTCTGTGCATCTGACACAGCGCGGCTCATTATGGCATGCCGATTGAGTGTGCCCGTACCTCTGACAATTGAAACATTGTGTAGGTCCGGGCCTTCCTCGGTATGCTTTTACATTAATTTTGTGGTCAAATAAATACCTGATTTCCCATATCTTCTTCCCCTCGTCTGTACGGGGGGTTTCCGCATAAAAAATGGGAAGCTGTGTTGCAATGCCGTCGCGCATACGCGTGATCGGTTTAACTTTGATTACAGGAATTTTATTTATTTCTAATTCCTCCTTGATCTCATCTGCTTCATAATCGGTAGTTAATCCCTTTATTACTACCCTGTTACATTTGTCAGAATTTAACATGAACGTGTGAAATGGTATCCCTTCGCTTTCCAACTTTTGTTGAACTTTCCTATAATCATCGACAGTATTCAGTTTAATTACTGAATTTCCTGCCTCATTTTTTATTTCAAGTTTTTCTATAAGTAATCTTTCTTTAAGATCTTTCCTAAAGTCCTTCATATTAATAGCTTTAGTAATAACCAAGGGGGGAATTTTACCCGCGAATTTTTTAGGTTGCGAGAACGTTGGCGGCGGCGGTGCCGAATCGTCGTCCATTTTGTTTGCGTCAAGATTTTCTTGCTGCAGTGCGTTGAATTGATTTGTACTCTTAAGCGGCGGATATTCGTCTTCGTCTGAGTTTGTTCTTTTACGTGCTCGTTTTGAAGTTGGAGCATTTTGCCATTCCGTATTTACTTTAGCGGGAACGATAGGAGGCTGACTCGTTATAGCTTTCGCTAACATTTCCATGCCATCTTCTCTATAAAGAATAGCCATATTCTTTTCATGTTCAGCGAGGAGCGCGTTTATCATTCTAGCAGTTTCCTCAGTACCATTACCCATATCCTGAATCCGTTTTAATTCTTCTATTTCGTCAGTTAATCTTAAATTATGACTAACCAAAGCCATTATCGATCCTGGTTTAAACTCGATTGATCCCGAGGGATCAGCCATTATTGAGAGAGTCACCTGTGCCCTGGGTTATCTCGTAAGAACACAGAAGAGAACAAGCGTAAAAAATTAGTACTCACCCAGTAACGGCCGAGTATCCAAAAGCGACGTGAATCAAAAGCGTAAATCCACGTGTATCCACAACAAAATGGCGCAGAACACTGAGCTAGAGGCAAGAAATACGCTGGGTTTGGTGTAACCTTAATTGCATGTGTTAGTTATTCTTCTTGAATAAAGACTCCTTTTTCCCCTCTATCACCCATTTTCGAAAAAAAAATTATTAAAATTTGGCACCTGCCCACTACACAAGAACATGCTTTTGAATATTTCCGAAGTTGTGGAATCTTACCGGCCTCATAAAAATGTGTTAATGGCCACGATATGGCTATATTATGGAAAAAGTAATGGAAGTTTTTAATGAAAAATTAAATATAAATAAATGATAATATAATAAATTTGAAAGACAAATAAGAATAGAACCTTTTTTTCTTGTATTTAATAAATGGGGTTTTTTTTGGTTTGGCGCGATTGGCGCCGTCTCTTGTGGTCGACTGGATTTTCTGTTAAGTACCATTATTTTAGTTTAATGAAAACTGTAATGACAAAAATATTCATAAAAATTGTCATCCTTGTGTTCATAAATGGTACCATTTAAATGTATAGTAAAGTATTACAAAAGAAATAACATTTTTAACTCGGTATGAATTTTAGGATTGTTTTTGCGAATATCGCATTTTCCCATGAATGCGAAGTAAGTTCACGATTTTCAAATATTTTTTATAATAACTATACAGCTAAGACTATTTTTAGTATTTAAATAATTTTAATATTCCCTTCTTCAGAATGGCTCGAAAAATTTGCAGGTAATCCTATTCTGTTTTCAAACCAATTACTGTAATAGAAATACAGTCTGATACCTCTATACCAGATAAGTAATATATAGTGTTAGAAATGTTTCTTTTAAGTACAAGAAATTATTTTGATATATTTTAATTTATATTAGCTAGATATGTCATTAATGTTTTTAGGCATGAAGAAATGTTCTTACTGCTTTTAAATCCTCCAATTTTTTTGAGTAACTTCTGATTGATTAAATTCGAAAGAATCTTACATTCTGTCGAATTTTTAACATTATGATAATTTGATTATGCTTGCGGTCTGCGTATTATCCAATTGAGCACCTTTATATTTCGCTCAATAGCAACTTTTCTAAAGAGAATGAATGTTTTTATAGTAGCTGAAATTTAAGTTATTGACATCAAAATTATAAATATTTCTGACTACGAAATGACCTAACTAACAACGTTTGCAATCTCACAGTTCAATGAAGAATGTCGGTGGCTGTCACGGACGTTGATCTTTGGTCACCTACAAGTAAGAATCACTTGGCGTCAACCTTTGTATCATCAATGTTACACAGTAAGTTTAGAGAGATACTTAAAATTAAATCAAGGAAAAGTAATGCTTGTTAAGACTGATGGTTACCGATACCCATCAATGCTTTTGATGGCAGGCCACTTGGGATCGGCGATGTCACTAATCTGGGTATTGCAGTAATTTCAATAGCTTTTAAAATTAAAAATGTCATTATAGCACCAGGTTCAAAGTCGAATCACATGGCAACAGTAAAAGGCACAAGAGTAAATTTAGAAAGATACTTCAAAATTAAATTGAAAGCGTAGCACAACCTTTGCTCGTTAAAGTTGCTGTCACCGTGACCTACAGGTTGAGGTAGCATGGGAGTAAGCACTGAACCACCAGTATGGCAATGCAGTAAATTTTGATGCATTTCTTACATAAAAATAATTCGAAGCACCTGATCCTCGTAAAGGCTGTTGGTCACCGACGACATACAGGTTGAGGATTACTTAAGGTCGATTAATGGGTTACCGCTGACAGTAAAATAGACTTTGATATACTTTAAAATTGAAACTGAATCGAATGGCACTGGTGCTTGTCAAGCTGACCACTGTGAATTACAGGCTGGAGATCAATCCAAATGGAACAAGTAAGAAACAGGCCAGTAAATTTAGATATATCTTTAAATTTAAATTAAATCAAAGCGCACCAGCAGCCGTTAGGGCTGTTGGCCACTAGTGTCCGTCAATGTTGTTGATTACCAATTACCTATAATTTGATGGCGATTTGATATCATCGCAATAAATTTAGATACATTCTTAATCAAAATCCAGTTGGACGATAATGTGCCTATCAATGTTATTGATTATTGAAATCCACAGGCTGATGGTCAACCCACATATCACCGGTATGGGTCGATGAAGTAAATTAAAAAGATAGATAAAGTTTAAAATTAAAATTAGATAAAAAATATTAATGTCTAGGAAGGTAATGTAATTAGATAATATCATATCAATGCCTAAGAAGCCGGAATTGTTGGTTACTGGCTACTCATAATGTTCACGGTCACTATTCGGTGAGCTACGGCCAGATGCCCTACATCAGTAGGTGCAGTGCAGTAAATTTGGATAAATTTTACATCTAATTAAAGTAAAACTGAAGCATGCTAGTGACCATCATACATTTTGATCACTCGTGACCTACAGTTAGAAGATCACTGGATGTCAACCGTCAGATCCCCAGTGCCTGCCAAAGTAGTAGTCCACAGATGACATGTACGTTAGTAACCAGTGACGTAAATTACTCGCAGTAAACTCATGAAATCACTGGCGAGAGGAAGTGTAATAAAATCAGGTAAATTTAGCTAAATCAAACCGAAAGTCAACTGTAGTTACTAGTGACTTATCAGTTAGTAGTGTAGAACAGTGCAATATTTCTGAAGTAATAATATTTGACAGGGTAAATTAAAATAAATAATGTGTAGCTAATTAACGTAACATTCAGGAAATTTTGTTATGATTATGCGAAAGACATTGCTAACATCAAAATACAGAAATGCTGGGGGGGATATGTAATGGAAATCCGCATATTTGAGTATATAAATTGACGTAAAATAAGCTTTAAGAATTTCTAATAGAAAAGCAATATTATTTTAGAAGGTAAAAGGCATCGACTTAGTCAGCCTGTCGCAAATTTCTTCACAGCAAGATCATGTTTTATCCCGATCAGCTAAAACTCTTAGAACTGAACCTAGAGTTCTCAGGTTAAGAGTAATAAGAAGGCAAACACTTCATTAAAGAAGAAAGTACCATATATGTGCAATTAATGTATTCATAAACTGCGTATAAATTAGTCGCATATAATTTAAATATATGCTGCGTGTATGTTACTTCAGGTATTGCTGCCGATCTCGTACACTTTTTTAAAAAATACTGGTATATATTCTCAGTAACGAAATTTTCGCGTATCGCAAAATTTCAGCATTTATTTGAGGATTGCCTCGCGAATTTTTTCTCCCCCCCCTCATTATTGATGACTTTATTGTTCTAATTGTAAAAAGAATATCTTAGATATACCGTTAAAAATAAAAATATAAATTATTAAAATACTTATTATAATAAGTATTCTTAATAATTCATGTTTTATTTTTAAGGGATTTGAAAGTATACTTTTGAATCACTTAGTCTGTAAGCTCATTACATTTATCACTTGTAAGATAAATTAGAGAACATAGCTGCCCTGAATAGCAACATTGTGAGAACTTGCTCTTTGCCGCACCGTATGAAAGTTAAATTAGGAGTCTCAAGTCTCTTGGGATAGTAATACGCATGGATATCTTGGTAGAGTAACATAAAACAGCATAATGATTCTAAAAAGAAAAATTTTCCATTATAAACGTTTCTAATGTCAAATGATCTGAAAGATATTGCCTCTTTGCTGAAAACCTTGCTATCAATAAGGTTGCAGTTCGTAAATGTGTGGAATAACAAACAGTATGACCCCAGTTATGAGCCAGTATTCTTATAAGTATTTTCTTGCAAAATCCTCTCTAATACCCTTAACACCGTCACGTTATTTATCTCCATTTCGAGCGTCTTTGGAAACTTCTGTGTAAGGACAAATCCTAGAGAAACTGGCAAATCCTGTAGCGACAATCGCCCCTTAAAGGAGTTATGAAAAATTCCACGTTTATTTATTCGTATTTACGACATCTTAGAAAGATTAACTTAATCTTATATTTCTTAGAAGCATTTTTCGAACATTTCCTAAAGATGAGTATTATTACGAATTTTGTACTTAATTAGATATTTTTAGAAGAATTATAATTAAAATTGTTTTATTTCCCCGTGCAATGCAGCACGAGACATATTTTAAGAGAAAGCTATGCCCGAAAAAAAAATGCAGGAGCACGTGAATTTATCATTTAATAAATAGACATTTCGTAATTTATATTTAATTTGAATAAATGTAATTGACTACTATGTTAGCTGTAACTCTTAATTCTACTTTTCCAGAAATCTCTAGAAGCAGAAAATGTTAGAAATATCTCGCGCGACCGATTGAAAGTTATAAAAAGCCAGACAGAGACCATCTCAGCTCAGTTGTTTTTGGTTAACTGCTGTTGTTATTGTTAATTGGGTTAGCTTTCTCTGTGTTGTGCTTTGAGTTATACTTAACGTAAGTATAACTACTGAATATTACTGCGTGATATTGTGAACACTTGTACAAATATTTCTGAGAAACATTCCAGCGTTCTGTCATACTTTGTTGATAAGAATAAATTTTATTAACCTTTTATCGGACTTCTGCATTCAGTCTGTTACGAACCCGTACGCGTGTCAGAAGTGAGACTGAATGCCACTAACAAGAGCGATGGAGGAATAATTAAGGCAGTCCATGACAGCCTTTGCTGCCTTTAAAGAAGAGATGAAAGCTGGCCAAGAATCCGTTAAAGAAGACATGAAAGCCGTTCAAGAAAACATTGACAAGAGGAAATAAAGAAAAAAGAAATTATCTGCATAATAGAAAACAAATTTGAGGCTATGGAAGGCAGAATAGACTCTGTTGAAATAAAGTAGGACACACTCCAGAAAGAGTTTCTTCCGCGAAAGAACAAATAGAAGAGAAAGTTTCTGCTGCGAAGCAATGAATTGAAAAAAAGGTTTCGGCAGTCCAACAAGAAATTGAACAACAAATTGAAGAAAGAGTTTCTGCCGTCCAAATACTGTCCCAAATGTTGAACAATAAATTGAGAAGACAGAGTTTCTGCTGTCGTCGCCAAAGAAGTTGCCACTTAAAAGAAATGAATAATGACAGCAGGAAGCAATACTGAGAGCTTTAAATTTTTGCCAATGCCTTCTCGTTCCTCTCTGAAGTTATTCACATATGATTGGAAGACCTCTTGGCAAGACAGAAGACACTCTGTAGTGGTGGAAGCGAATGGATGGGATCCGCAAGCCAAGGCCTGTCATCTCGCCGCTTCTCTGAAAGCAAACGCAGTGGATATCTTTCAGACTCTTCTCGAAAACAAAACACTAGATTTCGAAGCTTTTTTCGGCACTTTGGAGCTTCGCTTCGGAAGATGTGTTTAAAAGACCTAAGCAGGCTTCACTTAAATCCCGTCAACAGAAGCCCATGTAAACTCTCCAAGAACTTGCCACGGATGTTGAAAGGCTGTCTCATCTGGCCTTTTCAGAATGCCCAACAGAAGCACGGGAATTCGTGTCCATGCGGTACTTCATCGATGACATCCGGGATCCTGAAATATAGAAAGCTCTGCGAATGGCGAATGTCAAGGACTTAAAAAGCGCTCTAGTGTACGCCATGAAATTCGGGGCAGCCCAGCGAGCAACTCGTAAAGGGCGACATCCAATCATAGCTGCCCAAGTCCAAGAGCCAGTGGATCAAATAGGTACTCGTCTAAACGATTTTTAACTAGAAAACTGAATGACTTGAGACGGAATATTAGTGACAAGAAACCAACTCTAAAGTGTTGGAGCTGAGCTGCTGAAGGTTAGGTAGGAAGGAACTACAGAACACCCCAGGGCACGGAAAATAATACCATTTCCCAGCAACGTCGCAGGAAACTTAATGAGCATATCGCAGAGCGGAGTTTGAACGATAATGAAAAACCCCATTTTAAAGCGCTCAAGATTTCTTCAGTGAGTGGCAAGAGTAATGGACTATTCATCAATGGGCATATCGATGGAGTTCCTTGCAATATGGCCATCGACACAAGAGCCAATATTACCATCATTTGGAAAGATTTAGTTCAACAATATAAACTCATTTGGGCGGCATCTTGCGTTACCCTTCAGACTGCGTCTGGCGATAAAAGCGCAATTGATGGGAAGTTAAATTTAAGCATCACATTTAGAAACGCCATCTACCATCATGTGGCGGATATTACAGACGGAATTCCTTGTCTTAATGGAGCAGGCAGAGCGAATGATCCGGCACCAACCATATTTGTGGGGTGACCTGTAGTTTGATCTGATGTTCCCTAAAGAGAAGTTTGTCATTGCGTTAAGTATTCCCGCAACTCTCAATGGGCTTGGCAGAATACATTAAAGGAATTCGACAGGTCGTGATGCGTAACGTAGAGCCTCTCGGTCCGACTGGATTCCTAACTTAAGAAATGGGAAGAATAGCATCACGATGCGCAAAATAGGCCGCAAGATAACCCCACCTCCGGACAGTTTCAGGTGCCGGTTTGAAACTGTCCGGAGGGGACACTAATGGCATAGCGTCCTGCACTCGAAGAGGGATGCCAAAAGCAGGACCCATCGCTGGGCTATGACAGGAAGAGCTACGAGGACCTCGCGACTTATGTCGACTGTCGTAAGTTTCCCAGAAATCGAACGATCGGAAGTGGTTTCGTACACGAGGGCTTGCTCCCGTGTGCGTTGCCCAGGTGGATTGTGTTAGGAATAGCTACGTGGAGCTCGCGACCTCGGTCGACTAATGCGATACTTCCATGAATTGAAGTACCACGGAACTGGCTAGTGACCGAACGACTCTAGGTCCGAACCTTATCGATTATTTGCAGAACTAGCAGTCTGCACTCAATCAAGCGACCACTGAGACTATGTGGTCCCCGATTCCAAACAATGCCTTTCACGCGTTATTGAGAGGTTTTACCGTTTGTTGGCCTCGCCAACGAATTTTTTTTACGATTCTGAATGCTTCTAATGTGGCTTTAAAACTTTTTGAATGACTTCAAATGCTCAAGGGCTCTATTTGGACTTCGGGGGAAACTTTTTTAATACGATTTCAAATGCTTGAGGGTTCTGTTTAAACTGAAAAATTTCTTATGGACGAATATTCTATGTCGACTTTGAAAAAATTTTCTAATATGATTTGGATTTTCAAAAACAATTTTATACGATTTCAAATGCTCCAGGGTTGTCTGTGGCCTCTGAAAAATGTTCTAATAATTAGGATTTTGAAAAATATTTATTTATACGATTTCAATCGCTCCAGGGCTCTATGTGGAGACCAGGGTTCAATGTGGAAAATTTTCTATTATGATTTGGACA
The DNA here is from genome assembly GCA_000611955.2 of Stegodyphus mimosarum. Taxonomy (NCBI): domain Eukaryota; kingdom Metazoa; phylum Arthropoda; class Arachnida; order Araneae; family Eresidae; genus Stegodyphus; species Stegodyphus mimosarum. The sequence continues at coordinate 700,486 of KK112133.1, forward strand.
TTGAAAAACTTTTTACGCGATTTCAAATGCTCCGAAACGAAGATATGACAAGAATTGCAATAATGTGAGCAAAATTGATTTTCTTGCCACGAAACGCATTTTACAGATACATACTTCGATTTCCAGCGGAACTAAAAGTCCGATTTTGACGCGGTTTGCTGCTTTCGATTCCATTACCGGGCTTCAATCTATTCATGTCGGCGTTATTTCGAAGTTCAAGGATCCAAACTGGAGAAAACGCAAAAACGTTTCTAATGAAGATACAGCGATGCGAGATCATCCCGGCATTCTTCTTCCAAACATATGTCTCTGGCAGAAATCGTTCGCTTGTACTTAAGTTAGAAACAAAGATATGAGACGAACCGCAATAATATACGAAAAATAATTTTCTCGGCGAAAAAAGCATTGTGCAGATAAATACTGAATTTCTATCGGACTAATAGTCCGATTTTGACGCAGTTTGTTGCATTCGATCACATTACCGCGCCCCAATTTGTTCATGTCGCTATTATTTCGAAATTCAACCATCCGAACCGGAAAAATGAAGTGTTCGGAAAAAAATTCTAAAGAAGAGAGATCGAATGAGCTTCTACCCAGGCATTCCACTTCCGGACATAGTACGTCTTTGGGATAAACCGTTCACAGTGGGAAAGTCTTGTATGACAGATTCCAGTCGATAGGTGTCAAAACAAAAGTTACTATGAGAACAGCTTCTTTTACATAATTTGAATGTGTCTCAGAATTTGTTTAGGTAGCTCAATTTCGTACGATGTCTATATTAAGTGTAAGCTTTGGAAAAAGCTCTGGCATAAACTCTTCGCTTATATCTCTGATAGAAAGGAAGATACGAGACGAATCAAAATAATGTGCATAAAATAATTTTCTGGCCCAGAAACGCATTTTGCGGATAAATACTGGATTTCCGGCGGAACTAATGGTCCGATTTTGACACGGTTTCCTGCATTCGAATCCATTACAGTGCCCCAAGCTGCTCATGTGGGTATTGCTTTGAAATTCAACGATCCGAAAAGGAAAAACCTGAAAAAAAAATGTAGTGGTCGGAAAAACCTTTTCTAATGAACACGGAACGACAAGCGCCTATCCAGGCATTCCCCTTCCAGATATACGTCTCTGGCATAAACCCATTGCTTATATCTGTATTAGAAACAAATATATGAGACGAACAGCAAAAATGTGCGCAAAATTATTTTCTCGCCGAGACCCGCATTTTGCGGATTGATACCCGATTTCCGGCGGAACTAATGGTCCAATTTGGACGCAGTTTTCTGAATTCGATTTCATTATCGAGCCACAATCTTCTATGTCGGTAGTATTTCGAAATTCAACAATCCGAATTGATAAAAATAAAACATTTAATCTTGTAAAAAATCCGAAATAGTGAAAATGTTTGTCTCGGAATGCTCTATCATACGAGAACAAATTTATGACTCTAGGCCAATTACGATTCTGACCCGACATGCATAATAATAATTGAATAAAAATGTTCTTCATCTATAGAATATAGTAATATATAAGTTGTTACACCTGCTAGCTTACTTCAACAAATGCTGAACATTCTTTTCTTTTTCAAAATCAATAGAACTAATTCCAACAAAAGTTTGAATTTTGCATTTCTATGTCTGAAGGGAAGTAACATACAAATATGAAATTCCACATCTGGCTCTAGTGTAGAATTGGGTGCCCTTTGGATTGGCGAAAAATTTTGTTCAGTTTTTGCAATGAAACCCCATTTCTGCTTAGTATGAGAGTTTTAACTTGGTTTTAGCTTCTTGATTTTTTTAAGTGAAAATAAATCGATGTGCACATGGACAAAGTCAAGGCAATGTGCAATGACTAAGTTTGTGCAATTCTCTGATGTTCTTTTAAGTGAAAATAGGTCGATGTGTACATGAACACGGAGTTTGTGAAATTCTTTGACTTCTTATTTTCGTTTTGTGCAGCGGCCATCTTGAAATTGTGCCTTCCTGGCGTCAAAAAGAATCGCCAAAAAACAAGGGGCACCCAAATGTAAACTTTTACCCCCACATTTTATTCAAGTTGTCTTAGTCTCGAATGAATTAATTCTTAATGATGCCTGAATGTAGAGATAATTTAATTTGTCATACTTCTTTTTTACTAACTACTGCTATAAAAAAATTCAGATAGCATGCCTATTTTTTGAAAATAAACATTAAGAGACATAATTAAAAAAAATATTTAACTAAAGAGATTTTTCCAACTGAATTAAAAAAATTTTATTTGGTAGCAGACTAAAATTTGGTTTCCTAGATGTTGTAGCAATGAAAATGCCATCTAAGAAAACAAATTCAAATTATATCTTATTTTACAAGCTCCTGTTAATCAACTGATAAAATCATTCCACTAAAAGCTATTAGGGACTTTCATACTCATTTAATAAAAGCAAAAAGTATTCAAAATGTAGCATCATAATTACTTATTTTTAATTGCATCATCTGCAAAAATATCTGCTACATGTGAAGTGGCTAAAATTTGTTTTTACCAAATTGTGAAAAACAATACCACTTTTCAGGGTGAAGAAAATTATTTTAATTTTATTTGCTTTTTAAATAATAAATTTTTGCATGTCATGTCTTTTTTCTTCTTAAGCTAATTAAAATAGCATTTAACATGTAATATCAGTGTAACTTCTATAATGAGAGTGTTCTTAATAATTCTAATAATATTCTGGAAAATGTTTAGGTTATTTACATAAAGCATATTTTCTTCAAAATTTAGATATATTTATACCAAAACTGATTAGCTTTACTGACTTAAATATTGATCCAATATACATTCTTCCAGTTATAGTTAAAAAAAAAAAAAAGATGAAGATAATCAACTTTAAACAGCTATGCAGCAACTACAAAAACACTTGAGTTTTCATAAAATTAATGTAATTTTTTCTATAGCTTCCAGAGAGAAAAATCACCAATTAGCAAGATATTACAAAATGCCATCTGTTTAAATTCAGACTTTGCAACTGCTATTGTTTAATTGACTAAGACAAAACACAGCACTATTTGCTTAAATGGATGATTTTCAAAAAGATGTTGGCCTATATTCACAAGGCATGTAGGAAAAACTATGAAAATGGCATACAATTACTCTCTTTATTGGCAATCAAACCTTTGCCAAGAGTCAAGTGTTTATCCATTTTAGTCATTTGGCCACAAGTGAGACTTTCATGATAGGAACAATTACCTTCAAGATGATTATAATAATCCTCATATGTTTCTTTTTAATGAATTAACTGAACACTTGAAAAGTATCCAAATAGAAATGAGCATTTATTATAAACTAATGTTCATCTATCTCAAAAACTGAACTTCTTGGACTAAAAAAGAATTTAGTTGTTCTTTTCTCCTAACTGCTTAAAAATTATTTTCCTTGTCTTTTTTTCTTGGTAAGTCATAATCAGACAATATACCAATGTGGTGGAGATCATACTCTTAATGCTTGTTGTGAAATTTCGAGATATTAAACAATTTGTTCTCTGGTGACCCTGTAGAATTTGCTTGCTTTGGCAGCATAAACTAGTTCCAGACTCCTAAAACATGTACATTTTTTAATCATGTACTTCTTGCGCTTGCAATTAAAGTAACAGTCAGTTTCAAATTTTAAACATAGACTAGTAGTCAAAGACTACACAATTAAATTTAAATCTAAGCTGGCTTGAGAAACTAACTGATGTAGCAGTTTAAATTATCAGCAGCAATAATGCAAAACTGAATAATTACAAACTTATCTGAGCTGGCAGAAGCTACACAACGAAGCCATGATAGGCAGAAATATGCTGTCTTACAATCCCAAAACCTCAGCTTAAATACTCTTCAACTCAAATTCCATTCTAATGAGGAAATGGAAAGGAGAAATTACAGTAAAGAGGCTGAAATCATAAATAACTGTTTAATTTAATTAATAACTCTTACAGCTTTCTTGTGATGATTCAAAAATGTACCTAAAAAAAGGTATAAATTTTACCCCTTTGAAATAACCTGAAAATGAGCTGTTTCCTATTTTGCATTTTTATTCCATGTTTTAATGCAATAATTGCCAAATTTTTCAGCTATGTTTTGTTGAGGCCATAAAAGTCTGGAGATGTTATCCAGTGAAATTTTGTTTCTAAATACACTTTATATCTATTTTACAAAAGGTTTTTGAATACTAATAAGCATGGTAATGTAAAATAAACTCTTATTTCTGAATCAATCAAGCAACAAGATATTTTTCAACAAATTAAAATTCATTTTTAATGTGCAAGATTATTTTTCTTTCCATGCTGAACTCCTGGTGTAAGGTTTAGTCTTAAATCCTCTTTATCCCACGTTCAGAATCTTTTGCTATTTGAATTGTTAAATCTATTTTCAAAATATGGATGCTAAAATAAAAAGTATTATTCTTGTGTAAATTTTAAGCTATCTAACAATTTTAAATTATTCAAAATAGTTTACAGTTTTATTTTTAAACAATGCTACTGCTTAAATACACTCACGTTTGTGAAAATTGCAACACCATGAAGGACTTACGCGAGTGAGCTGAAATTTTCAGGAAATGCAAAGTAGCGCATGATATGCAAATGATTAGAATTGCAAATCCGTAGCGCATGCGTATGCTGAGCAGCGCCCTCTGAACGGCTGATGGATCCGAATAAATAGACGGCTGTAGCGAGGCGTGTATGGTTATCGGTGGTTATCTGCTAGTGGTAAACGTTAACTCAATCTGTACTTATGCCTCGTCGACGAAAGAGAGCGAGATTTGAACAACTTACAGAGTTTGAACGAGGGAGAATCATCGGCCTTCGTGAAGCTGGATTGTCGTATCGTGCAGTAGCCTCTCGTGTGCAGCGTAACAGCAGCACAGTGATGCGCGTTTGGAAGCAGTGGACGGACGAGTGTCGGACAACTCGGAAATCCGGGAGTGGACCCCGAAATGTGACGTCAGCTCGCGATGATAGACACCTGGTCCGCATGGCGCGGACGGACCGTACAGCTTCCTCTAGACAATTGGCAGCACTGTGGTCAATAGCTACAGGTGTTTCATTGTGTGCTTCATCAATTCGTAGACGTCTGCTGCAGTGTGGACTGCGCGCACGGACTCCTTTATACAGGATCCCCCTAACGCACGACCATCGCCGCCTGCGGCTACAATGGGCCAATCAGCATAGAGACTGGCGTGCTGATTGGCAGCATGTCGTGTTTTCTGACGAATCCCGCTTTAATTTGTGGTACCATGATGGCCGCATTCGTGTCAGACGCTATGCCGGTGAACGCCACCTTCCGGAGTGCATTATCGAACGCCACAGTGGACGAACACCCGGAGTTATGGTCTGGGGCGCCATAGCATATCATAGACGATCTCAATTGCTACGAATTGTGGGCAATCTGAACAGCAACCGGTATATCCGTGAAGTTCTACAGCCCGAAGCTGTTCCCTTCCTTCAAAGCTTGCCAGGCGCTGTATTTCAACAGGACAATGCCCGCCCTCATACTGCTCGGATTGTTAAATCCTTCTTTGCAGCGCAGCAGGTACAGCTTCTTCCTTGGCCTGCGTGTTCCCCGGATATGTCGCCAATTGAACATGTGTGGGATGTCATTGGTCGGCGTCTTGCTCGTGATCCTCGTCCTGTTGCGTCTGCAGACGAACTTTGGGTACGCGTACAAACGATATGGAATGCTCTTCCTCAGTCAGACATTCAAACTTTGTTTGACTCCATGCCACGTCGTGTAGCAGCACTTATTGCGGCGCGTGGTGGCCACACAAAATACTGATTCTGATCTCTTGTTCTTGTTTGTTTGCTTTGAACAGTTAATCATTTATTTGTACCACTACCACTCAACTGTGTATTAAATTGCATTCAATTATGACGATTCCTTCTTGGTGTTGCAATTTTCACAAACGTGAGTGTATAACAAGCAAGTTCATCAAAAATTTGTTAAAGCAATGCAATCCAGTCAAGAAATTGCATATTTTAAAAATCTGCACTCTGTGTCTAAAATAATGGATTACTTAAAAATTATATTAATAACGGATTTCTTTAAAATGATTAAGAAATATTTCTAAATGATCTTCAGTAATTTTTAATTTTTAAGTTGTTAAAAATTTCAAAAATACTTGAAATTCTAGCTAAATCTTTAAGATAAAATAATTCAAGAAACAAGCTAAAGGAAAAAACAAGAAATGGATTTTAAACTAAAATTAGAAGCAAAATTTCAGATTATGTTATTTTCTATGATATAATAAAAATTTTTAAAATCCTCTTAATGAGGAAAAGAAATAAATGACTCTTACTTTGGTTTTCCTTAACAAATACTAACAACTCTTCCAACTGACTCCCTCCCTCCATAAAGATATTTTAGCAACCTTTGATATACAATGCAGCATACAGATTGATCAAAGATATGTTGCAATAATATATCCCCAATTTTTAAAAGGGATAACATAACTGAAGACTCCCAATAAAAACCATTTATGTCCATTCACAGGAATTTTGAGAAAAATGAATTTTTAATTTGTATAGCTTTAATAATAAACGAAATATCATAATAAAATCATACAAAAAATTCATAAAAAAATTTCAACGTTAAGAAATTATTTGTAAAATAGGATAGAAATTGTTTTTCAAGGTGACTAAAATTCTTACTGCCAGTTTTTTTCCTATTAATCTTGGGAACACAGATTATTTTCGCTGTTATCAATTCAGTTTTTCTCAAATTAATTTTTTTCCATCATTTAATTTTTCATATTTTGAATCTTTTGCTTTTTCTTGTAATTCGCCAAGTTTTTCCAATTTTTTGTGAACATAACAATCTTTTCATTTAATGTATCATAAAGACTACAACTGCCCTTTCTTGAGTAACTAAATCTGAGATTAAATATGGAATTAAAAATATCTCTGTTTATCATATGACACTGGACTGCCCGCTTTCCACATGACATGCAATTTTGTGATGTTTAACTTTTTCATAGGAATACTTTCTTACTCTTTTTTAAGGAATAAAACTTCCTCCCCTTGAGGAAGTTGATAAACTCAATTTTTAGATAGCATTATTACTTCAATTTTCACAAAAAAAAAAAAAAAAAAAAAAAAAAAGAAAGTTATAAATTGCTCTCCGCCCCAAGTCTTCATGTTGTTCCTTAATTACTCATCTCTCAGTTGGGAGTAATTGATCAAATGGCTGTAACAGAGTAAAGAATGAATAACCAGCGGCTACTTAGCAGAATACATGATAAAAGCCCATATGAAAAATGTCCATTTAAAAAAAGCCCATAAAATACAATTAGGACTGCTAAAATTTTTACAAATAGTTTTCATTATGATTACAAGTATGTTAAATTGTGCTAAAGAAACATAGCTAAAATTTAATTAAATTAATTAAAACCTTGTGTTTAATTCAATGTAGATCAATTTCCTATCCCAAAAGTGTTTATACTGAAAAACAGTGTTAAATATCTTTTTGTAAAACTAAAAAGTTTAAAATAGATAACTGTATTTTTTTTCCCCCACACTGCACTAACTTTTACACAGAATGTTGAAAAATTCAACTTCATGAATGGGAAACAAAATTTTGGCAAAAAATATTTTAATATCATCTATACGAATCACAATGTAAAAAACTACATAAAATTGGAACATGTTTGCTACAGAGTTTGTGAAAATGATGAGACAATGTCCCTATGTACACATTTCTCTATGAAGAATTTCATTTTGACTCAATTTTTCATCAGGCTAAATCTAAATTAAAATTTTTGTCAAATTTTTAATTCAGCTGGTTTGTAGTAAAAACGACATCTTTCATAGAAAACCTGCAGAAATAAATTCATATATATCTTATTCAGAACAAAACTGCTTTCATAAAAATATGAAAAGGACAATTTTACATAAATGAAAACTGTTTACTACTTAAATTTTTTACTTAAAATAAACACAATACTTAATAAAAATATTTTAAAAAATATATATATAATACCTAAATTTCATTCACCTGTTGTTCCACTCATCACCAATGTTCTTGCATTATAAAAAATTTATATGCGAGTGAATTCAACCAAATGCATGAAGAAGCTTTTCATTTTTTTTACTATATTTTACCACTCTAAGGCAGAGAAAATTTAATGTTTAGAATTAGCAGGAAAATAATAATAATAATGAAAGGGGGAAACTCTAAAAATTTTATTATGTATATATTTGTATGTATGTTGCAAAATAAGGTTTTATGTTTGAAACACTTTACTAATGGAAAAATTGGATGTTTGACTACTTGGTGACCTGAGAGAACATAAGTAATAGAGTACATATTTTTTATTTTGATACTTTGTTTTTAAAGAAACACGCTTTCGTAACAGGATATCGAGTATTTTAGTCTCAAGATTCATTTGATAGGTGACAGAAAGATATTTGAATTTTTATTTCAACCCATCAACGACTGGTTGCCTTTTTGCAACATTAGTTAAAACATTTTCTTTCATGGTCTGCATAGTGTTTCTTACTTTCACTTATTTTGTAGGTAAAACTTCAGTCTTTATCAGCAAAAAAAGTAGTTTATCTCAGACTAAAAATTGTTACAAAAATAAATGATTGTTTCAGTGCTTTTTTTGCAAAGTTTTTTCTTTTAATTTTGAATAGATCTCATAAAAAGCACAACCAATCAAATAATTATGAAGATACGCCAATCTTCTAGAAGCATTAGTCTGTATTATGGAGTAAAAGGTAGGGTTATTATTTTATTTTTGCTGGTATACGTATGCATTTTTTAAAATGTTGCAAAAATGCAATGTCAGTTCAAAGCAGTGTCTTTGTGAGTATATACAGATTTTTAACGATAGAGGTATTTTCCTTTACAGATGCCACAAAATAACGAATATCCGAGACAACGGTTTTAATGACGAATGAAGCATTATAATTTACGAAGGGGTGGATTAAATAAATAAAAAAAAAACTGGCTAAGGTTTGTCTCTATTTAAATATTTTAAATGCCAATTTCAAGCTATATGAGGTTTTTTTCAACATGATTTTCTATAGAGGAGCAAACGATGCCTTATTTTGGTAGACATTCAAGCAAAATATTTCTCAAAGGAAAAATTGTTTTGAATAGAAAGTTTGGTGTTCTGCGTTTCTATGAAGAGTATTTATCATTTTGATACACGTTGAGTAAAATCTTCAAAGACATTGACTGATTGATAAATAGATCTTGTAACACAGTGTTCCCCAACCTTTTTATCACTGCGGACCAGTCAATGTTTGATAATTTTACCGCGGCCCGCTGGGGGCGGATGTTGATTGTTTATATTTTAGATTAGCTTGATTTATTAATTTTAATTTAATAGCTTTTATTCATGCCCTCAAAATGAAATACAGTTACACCAAAAAATAAATATAAAGTGATTGAACAGTTTAACTTATTAGAACATTAAATCAATGAGAACCCTGAGCTTGCTTCTTTGCAGCGAAACGGTTCCTTCTGGGGGTAATCGGAGACAATGACACCCGGAATGTGTTGCTTATGTCTAGTTTAAATTTTAATGAAACTCAGATGTTTTTAATTTGGGGTATAAACCTAGGAATTTAAATTCAGTTTCAATGAAATGGGTGGCCCGTGGCCTGGTACCATTTGATCCATGGGCCGGGGGTTAAGGACCACTGCAGTAACAGATCTTTAAAGAGTAGTGTTAGTTTCTTCAAATCATTGCGTATATTTCAATAACTTTTTTACGTAACACTTGTCGTTGTCGGAATTGAATGAGTTCATGTGGCTACAGCAATTCGAGTACAGATTTGGAAATAGTCCTATTATACTTGGAAACAAAATGGAAAAAGAACGTACAGCATATGACACTGCATTTGATAAACAACATGGCATCACAGTTATTTGACGGAACTACACTTACAAAGCTGTGATACTAACTTTACAATTTATCTGCCTTTACTGACCAAGAGCTTCTCAAGAAAAGAGAACAAATCTGTATTTATAAAGTAACATAAACTCATCAAAATTACCACAAATATATGGATGGCGGGGACCTTCTGGACAATTTTATCACGATGTAAATAGAATGCAAATGAAAAATAATAAATGGTGGTGGCCCTATTTTTACAAATTTTATTTATGTAGCTAAATAAAATGCATGGAAACTTTATAAGATTGCTGTAAACCCCAAAGTTTCTCTGTTAGATTTTCAAAGAAGTGCTGTACTGGGATTGCTGAAAACAAGGAAAGAATATTTTTAAAATCTACAGTCTTCATCTCCATGTATATATGCTTGCCAGCCAGCTTTCTTTCGAAATTTAGCTTCAAGCGAAACAAGAAAGGCTCCCACAAATCATATTATCAAAAAAAAAAAAAAATAAAATAAAAAGAACAAGTAAAACTAAAAGATGCAAATTCTGTGGTAGTCAAGCAATAACTGTTTGTAATAAATGTTATGTGCCTCTGTATAGCAAATGTTTCAAAGATTTTCATTTATCCCAAAAGTAATAGTTTTTGACTGACATTGCATTTTCGCAACATTTTGCATCTTCAACAAAAATAAATATTTTTTTCTCTTAATTAGTCATTGAATGACTAGTCATTTCATATTTGAAAAATGTGAAATTCATGGTATTAAAATTTCTATGTGCAAAATAAGCAACATTATTAATCGGAAAGAGAAAAACTGTCAATCATTACTTCTATATGGAAAAAAGGACTCAAAATGAATACCTGAAAAAGATATGTATTGTTTCTAATATTTCTAAAATTATTTGTGAAAAGAGTAAATTCCCCAATGCAGAAATCAATCACAAAGTCTTTAAATATATCTGTAGCAACAATATATAAAGTAATATATCAAGATTTACAGTTTAAGAAGGCTAAAAAAAATAATGTTTAACATTTGCCAAAGCATGTGCCTCAATGCAGAACAATCTGTAGAACCCTGTATGAAAACTATTTAGCAGGAGATAAATGGAAATACATTGTAACCCTTGACGAAGCATGGGTTTACCTAAATGACCGTAACAAAAAAAGGTCTACTTGTTATTGAAAACGAAGAGAAAAATATATAAACCTGGTTCTGCCAATGTAAAAAAAGTTTTAGTAAGCAGTTTACAATTGTTGCGGGATTCTGTAATGATGGGAAATTAAAAATAAGAAGAGTGGGAAAAATGTTAAAATCAACTCAACATACCATCACGAGAAAATTTTACATCCAATATTTACAGAGGAAATTGCATTTCGTTGTCTCACTTTCACAGAATGAAATTTCATCAAGACAAAGTAACTAGTCATACTTCAACCTTTGTACTCCTTGAAAACATGAAGACATTTAAAAAAATACTCTACATTTTAAACGGCTCCAAAATCGATGATGTAGATGAGAGCAATAATATACCCTCTATAGCAATAATTCTGTGAATAAAATTTTGGTATTCGAGCTTTATGATTAAGTAGAAAACATTTACATGAAATCAAAAATTTAAAATTTACAACCATAAAATATGCTGCTATGCTGTATCCTCATCTTGGAAGTTTTTTGGCCAAATCATATTTTGAAAACATGGGAAAAATACTAGCTTTGACTGATAAAAGTTATCTCAAATTTATTAAAACTTTCAATGATACTTCTGAAGAAAGAATGCAGCGATACAGCAATACAATGTAGATTTAAGTTTGAAAGTAAGTTCATAAACAAAACTAATTTCAAAACAAAAATAAAGAAGGTGGCAATATGAAATTCCAACAGTCACAAGGCTTTTGAAAAATGAATCTCTAAAATTAAAACTAGAAAAAAGGGAATATTCATTTTTTGTGATGAGATGTGATGAGTGAAATTTTTTGGCGCAAAACCAGGAATGATTATATCGCGCCAAACACAAGGTGATGAGATATAAAGTTATACATAACACAGTGAAATTAAAGTACCTATGAATTAAAAAAGTAGATAAAGAAATGTACAAAATCCAAGGGATGAGGTTATATAAAATCAGCTAAAATCACAAGTGTTGAAACTAACATACAAAATTAAAATCAGTTTAGATGAGGTGATAAACACCAATGTCTTTTAAATAGTAAAATAAGTTACGATTAACCTCTCTTCCAATTAAATGGTCGAGAGGTAAGTCACAGCTGTTAAAATATTTCTGACGAATACTATTAAAAGATGGACATTCAATTAAAAGGTGACGGACAGTTAAACATACACCACATTTTGAGCACAGGGGCTCAATGTCAGCATTTAAAAGATATTTATGTGTCATTCTGGTGTGACCGATTCTAAGTCTAGTCAAAAGACCGATTATAAGTCCTTACGTCTTCCATTAAAATGCCAAAGTTCGATTCTATGTTTCACGCTCTTCAATTTATTAAAAGACTGGACATCCCAAAACTGCTGCCACTTTTCCAATATCTTTTGCTTTATAAAACTACTAATGTCTGAGATAGGGATGAGGCGACTGGATATTTCTACAGCTGATTTTGCGACGACATCTGCCCGCTCATTACCTTTTATACCGGTATGCCCGGGAACCCAGCAATAGAGAATTTCCAATCCGAGCATTTTTAATTTCAAGTTCAGTTTCAGGATATCAAAAATTACCGGATTATGGGTGTTCGAAAAAGCTTCTAAAACTTTTAGCGCGCTGTAGGAATCTGAATAAATTATAAACTTTTTCTGCCGTCGCTTTGATACGTACAAAAGTGAATGATATATTGCGGTAAGTTCAGCTGTTAAGACTGAGGAAGCGTGGTGCAAACTTCTGCCTTCTACATGGTCACCAATTACAAATGCCGTCCCGACATGACAAGTTGACTTCGAACCATCTGTGTATATTGGAACATATTCTTGATATTTATACCTGTGATCAGCAAAAAGTTGGGTATAGATGACATTGTTAGTGTTTTTTTTCGTGTGATGGGGAAAAATTTCAAGAATCTGGATTCCTGCCTGTTCCCAAGGAGGAATTTCAAAGTATTGCATGGCTTGGGGGGATATATCAGACAGGGAGAGTTCCTCGATCAGAGGGCGAACTCTCAAAGAAAAGGGAGGCACACAGGATGGCCGTGCATTAAATAAAGTGTCACAGCTGTTATCAGTCAAAGCTAGCCTATTAGGATTGTCAGGTTGTGATAAGATGCTAAAATAATGCAAGAGAGACAACTGCTCACGCCTCAAACGAAGTGATGGTTCATAACAATCAACATAGAGACTCTGGACAGGAGATGTCCTGAAAGCTCCAGAGCAAATCCTCAGAGCTTGATGATGCACAGGATCTAGTTTTAGCAACACAGAAGACCGAGCTGATCCGTAGGTAACTGAGCCATAGTCCAGTCTAGAGCGGACAAGCGCTCTATAGATGCGAAGCATGGAGCATCGATCAGCACCCCAGGAGGTATTCGCCAGGAGTTTTAGTATATTAAGTACTTTCATACTTTCTCAGCTGTAAAACATGAGAAAGGAAAGTTAGTTTCTGGTCGAATATCACTCCTAAAAATTTTGCTTCAGGTGCAACTGGAATGATAGATCCATTAAGATGTAATTCAGGCTCAGGATGGAGACCTCTCTTTCTACAAAAATGCACGCAGACGGTCTTCTGTTCAGAAAACGTAAATCCTTGGTTGACTGACCATTCGTTGATCTTATTCAATGCGATCTGCAGTTGCCTCTCTATATGTCTCATATCTGCCCCTCGACAACTAATCTGGAGGTCGTCAACATACAAAGATCCTAAAATAGTTCGAGGAAGTTCTTTTAATACAGAGTTGATTTTCAGACTAAATAAAGTGACACTAAGAACAGAGCCTTGAGGCACACCCTCTTCTTGTTCAAAGCTTTTTGACAAAACAGAGCCAATCTTAACTTGGAAGGTCCTAGCATTCAAAAAATTCTGAATGAAAAATGGTAGGTTGCCACGCAAGCCACTATCATGGAGATCACGAAGGATCCCATACCTCCATGCCTTATCATAAGCTTTTTCAATGTCAAAAAAAATAGAGACAAGATGGTTTCTTCTAAGGAAAGCTTTACGAATAGATGTCTCCAAAAGGAGCATATTATCTATAGTGGTCCTTCCCTTTCGGAAACCACTTTGATAAGGTGATAGTACACTATTCTTTTCTAAGAAATACACTAGGCGGCTGTTTACCATCTTTTCAAACAGTTTGCATATGCAGCTAGTAAGGGCTATTGGCCGATAATTCGAGGGATTCCGCGAGTCTTTTCCTGGCTTAGCGATAGGAATGACAACAGCTCTCCTCCATGCACTGGGAAAAGTATGCTCCTTCCACACCCTGTTGTAAAGAGTGAGAAGGGCGTTCAGTGACTTATAGGATAGATGCTTCAGCATATCGTAGCTCACGCCGTCAAGACCCGGACAAGATTTGCGTGTCTGGAACAAAGCTCTCTTTAACTCAAGCATAGTAAAATCCCTATTGTAGGGTTCAGAGTTGGAGGAATTGAAAGCTATGGGATTTTTTTCGGAGCGCTGCTTAATAACAAGAAATGCGGGAGAATAATTTCTGCTGGAAGAAACGGCAGAAAATGTCTCACCAATAGTATTTGCAATTTCTTCTATGGAGCTAATCACTCGGCCATCTTTTTCCAAAAAGGAAAGTGAGTGGTCTTTATATATTCCACATGCTTTTTTAACTCTCTCCCAAACTCGTTTACTTGGTGTAGAGGATGTTATTCTTGACACATATGAAATCCAGGAATCCCTCTGGCTCTGCCGTCTTACTTTTCTCGCATTTGCTTTGGCTCTTTTGAATGCTAAATAGTTTCGCAAAGTAGGGTATCTGCGAAAGATTCCCCAAGCTTTTCTCTGTTTTTGAAGTGCTTCCTGACAGTCACGGTTCCACCAAGGTTTAGAATATTTTAGCAATTTACCCGATGTTCTGGGGATACAAAGCACAGCTGCCTGGTTTATAACATTAGTAATGCATTCCACTGCATCATCGATTTGCACATTTTCTACCATTTCCTCTGTGAGGTCAGCAACAGAAGAGAAGAGGTCCCAGTTTGCCCTTTCAAATATAAATCGAACGGGCCTTGACATGGAGTTTGCTCCTCTTCGTGCGAGAGATACAAAGATGGGGTAATGATCGCTGCTGTAGAGATCATTGCCGACACTAAAAGTGCAATATGGCAGCAGAGATGGTGAACAAATGGCAAGATCAATAGCGTGGAATGTTCTTGTAGGCTCGTGGAAGTATGTGTCCTGCCCGGTATTGAGGAGACAAAGGCTGTGATCTTCGATCAGCTGCTCAATTTGTCTTCCTCGTGAATTGGTGTCTTTACTTCCCCAGAGCGGACTGTGCCCATTAAAATCTCCTATAAGAAGAAAAGGTTCAGGCAGCTGCTTTACAAGCTCATTTAAACGCTCTTGATCAATGTGCTCATTTGGAGGCAAATAAACTGAAACTACGGAAAATACGACATTGAAATTTATTTGCACAGCGACAACTTGGAGGGATGTCGTCAGAGAAAGTGTATTTGATGGATAGTCCAGTGAGGTGAGGAGGCCTACACCTCCACTGGCACGCTCACTTGCAATATTATCTTTCCTGACGAAGGAAAACCTCCGAAGTTTTGCTGGCTGTTCCGGTTTCAGGTTAGTCTCCTGTAGAGCGAAACATACAGGATGATGAGCGTTGATGATATCTTTTATATCTGTCAAATTCCGGTGGAAGCCGCGACTGTTCCAAGAGACGAGGGTGGCCATTATGTTTGATGTTTGTTCTTTCTGTGTTCTTTCTTAGTTTTTCGCGGAAGCAGATGCTTGGGAGTTTCCAGCCCCTCCTCTACTTCCATACTATCCGAATCCAGAGAATCAGTTATCATGCCGTCGTGTGAGCTATTACTAAGGCTTCTATTTTTATTATATGTTTTCTGAGCGGTATTTTTTGGTTTACTTTGTACTTGTATTTCTTTTTTTTGAATGGAGTGTGTCGGTTTTTCGTTTTTCTGCCTGCTTGTAGTCTTCTGAGATTTATTTGGGTAGGTTTGGGTGCTGACTGAAGTTTGTGTTCCAAAAGATCTTGTTGACTTAACAGCGTTAGCATAGGAAATGTTTGGTCGGGTCTGTGTACTTTGAACTAGCCTTCTGGCTTCGGCATATGATATGTTTTAGTTGACTTTTGTTGTTTGTATTTCCTTTTCTAATTTCCATTTGGGGCACGAGCGAGAAAACGCTGGATGTTCGCCTTTGCAGTTTATACACAGTGGGGCAGCAGTACATGTGTCACTATCGTGGCCAACCATAGCACAACGTGCACACGTGAGTTTGCCACGGCAGGAGATCTTAGAGTGACCAAAGCGCTGGCACTGGAAACATCGCATCGGGTTTGGAATATATGGGCGTACGGGGCAATTGAGGTATCCAGCCTTAATATTCTTAGGCAGATCAGGCGATTTGAAGGTCAGGATCACATGTTTTGTGTCTATCAACTGACCTTCCTTACGCATCTTGATCCGCCTTGCAGCACAGACGTTTTGGTCGGCTAGCTCGGAAACGAACTCTTCTTCGGAAACAGACAGAAGGTCGAATTCCGAGATTACGCCTCTAGAATAGTTTAGTGTTTTGTGTGCTGATACAGTGACATCAATTTGCCCGAGCTTGGTTAATTTAAGGAGGGAGGCAGATTGTACAGCTGACGTTGTGTCAATTAGCAAATCTCCAGACCGAAGACGCTTTATGTTTCTTGGCTCACCTATTGATGAATGTATATATTTATTTATTAGAAAGGGAGACATCTTTTGCATTTCGCCAGAAGGACTTGAGATCAAAAGAAAACGTGGACAATTATTAGGACTATACACATCTGTTTCAGTACGTACTTTTTTCACAGTTGGCGTTTCAGGAGCATTGGCATTTGAAAGGACAGGACTAGATTCTGGGTGACTAATAACATATATTTTATGAGATGCCATATTGAAAAGATTAAAGATTCGGGTCCGACCGCCCCACCCACCACGGAGCCCAACAAGGGAACACAGATTCCTGTGTTAGGGCTAGCCAGACCTATACGCAAACTGAAGCCCCACAGTCGGCTTTCCCGAAAGCAGGAACTCCCGAGAGCTTATCCCCAAGCCACTGACACAAGGACTAGTGACCAGCCGATTGACACCCGTGAGGACGACAAGGTGCCACCCGTTTAGCTGAAGCAGAGGCCAAAGCAGTGTGTTGGGGACAGTACCTCGCCCCTCAACTACCAGGACCCTCCTTTCCAGCGACACAGGTCTCCACGCACGGCAAACACGCTGGCAGTTTTCTCGCCACTTCAGAACCAGAGACAAGGGCTGTTCCGGTCTGTCATGGCAAGCCCCAAACTCCGAAGAGGAAAACCACAAGGGAGAAAGGAAGGAAGAAAGCTTCAGCTCAGAGGAGAGGAGACGGAAAAGAGGATAGATCACTGGGGCTCCAGGATCGTGACACCCGTCTCATCAAGAAGATGATCCCCTGAAGGGCTAGGGTACCTCGGGATTGCCACACCCGTACTCACAAAAGTGAGCCCCTGAGGGGTTTTTGTGATGAGAACTGGGATATCGTAGAATATAAACTGGGTAAAGGTATGTCACCAGATCAGAGAAAACAAGTTTTGCTAAAGCAAAGGCTATGTTTCGTATGTTTAAGCCATTTATCTACAGGTTACAAAAACATTATTAAATATACAAAGTGCTTTAACAAATGCTATTTGCTCATATATCCCAAGGTAAAAGAGTACAGAGAAACAGAAAGGTTAAACATGATGAGAATGTCAAAATTAAAGAACATTTACTGATGAATCAAACAAGTATGCCAGAAGTATTGATGAAACTTTGATAGCCCCAATACAAAGAAGTGAGAAAATTCGAATGATTGGGGCCCTTGTCAACAATGGGTCTTAAACACTGCATATTAAGAAAGAACTAGTTTCAAACATGGCATATCAACCAAAGATTAAAGGGGGGGAGAATCAAAACCTTCTTGGAGATACAGAATTAGTTCAAAGACATAAAAAATACCAAATAGTAACAAGTAATATAGAAGAAACTAATTAATGTAATTTTAAAGTTAATAAGGAAAAGGAAATAGTATGCATTGCAGTAAAAGTGTCATGAAAGGAATATAAATGAAAGAACTTAGATGACAAGGAATATAGCTGTGTGATTATAATAATGATCAAGATCATTTAAAGGAACCTCTCTCCCCTTCCCAATGGCCATTTTTACATAAGCAAGAACTAAGAAATTATGTCCTCATTTTGATGGCAGGCACGCATCTGGTGGGTCTCCCGACCACTTTTCCTTTCCCTTGAGATGATTTATTTTCCACTCGATTTTACAGTATTTTGAATTCCTCTATGCTACAGATACTATACACTTGCAAAGCAACCAAGCCTTGTCGTGGATTTGAGCATGAGTCTGATGATAGTCAGCCAGGAGGAGCCAACTATACTGATAAAGGCGATATGATTTTAAGTACAGCAACACAAAAAGCAAATGCTCAAAATATTTCATCAAAGCAGAACAAATATGAAAGTAAACATGGTTCAGCACTTTTTAAATATGCAAAAAGTAATGTTCAATTAGTAAGAAATGCAAAGAGTTTGGTGAAATACAATTAACAGAATCTCACCGACCAGTCCTTCAAAGTTATAAACATATAGAAATTAATATTTGTGTGCTCTATGAATACGCACTAGGAAATATTTTGTGCATTTTATAAATATGCACTAGAGCTATATTATTTATTATGTTCTATAAATGTGTAGTAGCCTATGTACAGATGCATAGCAGTATCTTGCAAATTAAAGAATAAGTTTCATAAAAGGTTCACCATGCGTATTTCATAGTTTATTAGCTGTGAAAAGTGTCATTATAAACAAATGAGTCATCACTCCTTTTATTACTTAACAAAATCTGGCAACCCTAACGAACACTAATAGCTACATATAATGTCATGTTATATCTGGCTGATTTTGTAAGTATAAGGAGTGCCTTCTGCTCAACTACTTGAGTTCTTAATAAAAAAGTCTTTAATAGTCTTACATTTTCTGCTTTCTTACTGGACATAGCAATAAGTCACTTAGCTCCATAAAGAGTCCTGACTTAGTATATGTTAGCAAAGAGAGTGAGAATCTATAATGCTATAAACGTAAAATCCAATGATATTACAACTCAATTTTATGAAGACTGGTTAATGAATTTTCTCAATGAAATGGATGGAACCAAGTGAATTTTTTTTTTTTTTAACATTGATCAAATCAGCCTTTTCTTTCACTTTAGACATTCAAAATTTTAACTTTTAAAGACAGTCAATATAATAGTCACCAGAGGCAATGTTTGCTTCACATTTTAATGTGACAGAATGCATTCATAAAATGAGAAAATTAATATTTTTAATTATAAGGAAGTGATAGAAATTAACATGCTTCAAAAGTGTTGAAATTTTGCTTTCTTTAAAGCACAGATAGTAGTTTTAATAAACCAAAGGTTGAGGAAATCAAATTTGATTAATTGCAGCAGTACATTAGTGGCATTAAAATTCAAAAATTACAATAAAAATATCACAACTTAACTAAAGTTTTGATTCCTCCATTCCTGAAAGTTCTTTCTCACTTATAAACCTTTTTCACAATCCTTTAAAAGACATATAAACAGTGTTTAACTGCATTTCATATGCCAGAACTTCATGTTTTTGTTGCTACTGCTGGTCACAGTTCTGAAATTTTTAGAGATTTCAAATTCCTACTATAAAAGATCTTGTCTCTTAAACAAATAATTTATTACAGCAATAGTATGCAGGGCATACTGCATTACAGCAACAGCATGCAAGGACTATACTGCACAGATTTGGATATAAAGTTTTTATGACGTCTCAAAAGAAACTACTTTCTGAGAAACTTTTGACTTTTGATGATGTTAAATCTATGTTCCTT
The DNA here is from genome assembly GCA_000611955.2 of Stegodyphus mimosarum. Lineage (NCBI taxonomy): Eukaryota > Metazoa > Arthropoda > Arachnida > Araneae > Eresidae > Stegodyphus > Stegodyphus mimosarum. The sequence goes on from KK112133.1 coordinate 720,396, forward strand.
GGCCTTTTTCAGCCCAAAAGTTACACTTAAAAAAATAACTAAAAAGGGGGGGTTGCCTGAAAAATATGAAAAATTAGATTCCAAAATTTGCAAATTAGTTAAGATTGATATCATTAACACTTAATGGATGGGTCATGTGAATATACGTTTTCTCAGTGTTACTTCCTAGGATGGGCCTCCTAGATTTACATTTTTCTTTGAATTTTCAATAAGCTGAAGTAGTTTTTTATGTTATTACTTTTTTTCGTATCAATAGTTATAGTACTATCTGTCTATTGATTCTACTGCAGTTTTGCTTTTCAGTAAATATATTTTAAGTAATTTCATAACCTTTAAAAATGGGAGGAATGAAAGTGCTGTCTGTGGAAGATGTGGAAATCTAAGAAGAAATTTAGCAAATAAGTTATCTGATGTAAGAAGTGATAATGAATCAGAAAACTGTAACTAAAAGAAAAATATATGTCAATTCTGTCAGGATCCACTTCACAAGGGTTAATAAATAATTCTGTAAAATATTATCAGAATTGGTGTTGATTTAATATGTATAATGCTTTAAAATCATACATACATGTTTATTTAATTCTCCTAAAAAATGCCCAGCAACTGAGAAAGGCAGAGTAGATTCGACTCGTCCATTAAGTGTTCAAAACATGTCAGCATGAAACTTCCATTTAGATATCATTATATGTTCAAAATGTGTTCGCATTTAAATCCTTTTTTTTAATAGGGGTTTTAGATACAAGTAATAGTAACATTAGCATTTATGACAGGGATTGAATTATATATATAAAAAAACTGCAATGGTTTAACTTGCTTGATAATAAAATATTAATTTTTTTGAACAGATTAACAATTTCAAACATGTAAAGAGATGGCTACCTTTAGACTGCGATCTTTAACAACTTCTTCTATATTTAATTCATTTTGCATCAATCGAAACTGAAAAAAAAAAAAAAAAAAAAAAAAAAAAAAAAAACTGAACTGCAAAATTAAAGTAATACACTGAAGCACCACTGAATTACAGACAGACAACATTAATTACTTAACAGTACAATTTTTTCTTTGAATTTGATCCAAAAAATGTCACATTTTGTTTTTTTGGCATTTGTAAGTACAAAAATGTTATTAAAATTAACTTTTGTAATATTTTTAAGCACTTAGAACTATGCTTTTACTGTAAATAAAATAATAATTCCTTTAGAAGTTGTCTTTTCTTCCTACATGAGGGCCTAACAAGAAAGTTACATTTATGGTCATATATACAAAAAATACAGTTTCCTTACAATTATGCTACTCTATAATTACTAAAATAACATTTACTTAACTACACTATTAAATAAAATTACATTACTTTCCATCCCCTTCCCTTAAAAGATCTGATTTAGTGTGATATATCTTAAAAGAAAGCAAGAGGACAGTTCAGATGAAAACATCGAGTCTCTTTTCTAATGATTTTGCTGTTGTAATTTTACTTCAGTATACATCCCTTGTACCATCTTGTATGTCTTCAAGTTTTTTTGTTTTTTTTTTTGTAGGTAAAATTTCTCCAAACATGTCTTTCTGCTAGTCTTAGTAAAGCTGATAAACATGTGGGAAGAACTTTCCTTTAATACTGTACTACACCTTTCAGTTAGACAAACAAGAAGAGTGTGTAGGCACTTCATCTATCATCAGTGTCCTTAACTAATTTATGAGAAATTCTCAAAGATGTTTAGCAGGCCATACTTTTGGAACACTTTTGCAGACTTGTTGAATCCATGTCTTATTTTTTGGTAACCATTATCAAGTCTAAAACAGCAGCAGTGTTACAGGTATTCCTAATTCAATGGCACTTAAGTGTATATTAAACAGGAGAAAAAAAATCTAGCAAGCATTGTAAAAGTATTTAATATGAAATGTAAATATTAATTGGAGAGATAATAATTAAGAAGGAAAATATGTATGAGTTTAGTTTGCTTTATGTGATCATGGCAAAGCCTCGAAGGCTACCTGCCTAAGGGCAGGGATGCCTTTGAGAAAGACTTTCTAAGGGAAGCTGGCTCATATAAATGTTACACATGGAGAAAACCACCAAAACACAAATGAAGCCAGCCCATTCATGGGATTCGAACCTCCGATCTAACTATCAGTGTTCCGTGATTTTACTGCTTGACCGCTGGTGGGCCCTCAATAGGTATAAGCACAGAGCATACGTTTTATATATATGTATATATAAAGAGTTAAGAAAAATTACCTTCTCATAAGTTTTTAGTATTTTTATTTATGATTTATGGAATTTTATGGTTCAAGCACAAAATTTTTGATGCACTTGTACTAAAAACACCTACACATATGAGGGAAAAATTGTGATTTATAAAATGTTAACATTATTTGAGAAATTTAATTTCCATTACATTAACAAAATGCCAGTTAACCTTAATATGATTTTAATGTAAAAAACTAATTTTTCCATTGAAAAAGGAGTGGAAGAATTTTTTATATTATTACAAATTAACATAGAACATAAAAAGCTTCTGAAAATGATTTAAATTCAGTATTGTTATTCTATCAAAAAATTTAGCAAATATAACACTGCATGCATAAACTGTATCATGCCGTAACTGAAATAGCAGAATGTTACAAGGAAATGTAACTCGAGCAAAAAAATAAACGGTTGAAAAATGAAATACTGAGACTCAGCTGAAAAATTAAGGTTACATTTTTGAAGTTATTATATTTTATGTTTTAGATAATATATATATATATATAAACATGCTTCCTGCTATGATACCAAGAAACCCCTCCACACACACTTTCGATTAACAGGCCCCATAAGGGCCCCTTTTTAAAATTTTTTGTAAATATAGGTTGTAAGTAGATTATATAATTTAGTGACAGTTTCCACGGAACCACATCCTCTTGGTTATCTTTCGATAACGTGGAATAGCGACTTGGAATATTAATTTATTTTAAAGCTGCTACACTGAGCAAATATATGTTCTAACAAAATGTTTATAATATGTATGTATTAACGTATAAAGAATGATAAATACTTGAAGTAGTCAGGTATCTCTAAAATATATTTTGAGCTAAATATATTTATAATTGGTTTATGAGCATGAATTTTGTATCCTTTTTCGAAGTTCTTATTTATATTATGTCCCAAGTGTTAATATATTTTTAAGAAATTATCTTTTTTTGTCATCCACATAATACTGTAATATGTCAATAAATCATAAGGCAGATTCAGGGAGAAAAGGCATTAAACAATTTTATTTGATACACTTTAAAGCCCTTATTTTCAGCCCCTTGGGCCCCCTAGAGGACCCTCTTTAACTTTTCAATAAATAAAGTAGTAATATATAATTTTGCTCAGGAAGAACATTTCTTCAATCGAGGATAAGTACACCATCCAGATGGTATAGTGGTTAGAGCAGCCTACTGCGGTACCTACTGCTCGAATCCCAGGGAAGGCATGGATGTTTGTAAATGTATAGTAACTTTGCCACATGGGGACACTCTAAATATATGGCAAGCCGAAAGTCCTCTTGTGTGGTTTGGTGGTAGGGCTTGTAGTAACAGAATCACAACTTTTTCTTTTGTATTCACATTATTTTCTTTGAATGTAACGGTGTTTTAAAAACATAATAGTTTCATTTCCAATACATCATTATTAAATTATTCTTACGACATAAGTGTGCTTTATTTACTTAAGGGGCAAAAAGAATCCATATTTAATAAAAAGTTAGATGAAAAATATAAACAAAATTTGGAAAGACATAACCTGTAACCTGCAAAATTCACAGTCTTTTATCCCAAAGTATGCAGATTACTAGAGTTCTACTGGATTTTAAGGACACACAGTACCTTTTAACTTTTTAGCTTACGTTTTTTAATTTATGAGAAAAGTCTCAGTTGTATTTATTGTAAAAAGGAATTAAAAAAAGAATTTGGGAGGAGGGGAATTATTTATTTAAATAAAATTTAAATTATTAAAAATTCACTTTGAAAAATTTGCTACTGCATTTTAAAAGTGTTTCATGCATTTCTTAAGATGAGATTTTTGTGTAATAAGACAAACCTGCACATGAAATTTTAGATGTTTTTGTTATTAGATAACTAAAAAATTGTCTACTTAGATATTAATGCAACCATTTTGACACAATTTAGTGGTTTTTTACAGATGAAAAGATAAAAGTGTCTTACAGGGTACAAGTTGTTGGTTTAAGCCACATTAAAAAAAAAAAAAAAAAAAAAAAAAAA